>QNQO01002340.1:0-126660 GCA_003290165.1 Berberis thunbergii
GTAGATTTCAAATGAGAATAGTTATTATAAAAAATAAAAAATAAAAAAACTGAAAAAGCCTTCATGGCTGGGACTTGTGAACGTGGTACCTATTATACCATTTACTATATTGGATAAAAAAGCCCCTGCAATCCTTTATTTTACTTGAGATAAACCAAGACATAAAATAACTTTATGACTTTAGTTAGAGGCATTTTAAAAACCAACATTCAAGTCGATGACAAACTACACTATTCATTTTAGGTTTTTCTCGTTATCAGGGATTGTGATTTTATTTTTCGAGTTAATTTTGGTTTTTTGATTTAAAAAATATTTCGGTGAATAAAAAAAATATAATTTTTAGAATAAATAAATATATAATGAATTTTGATGGTATATTAAATATGTGAAAAATTAATGTGCAAGTAAATAAATATTTTAAACACATTAAATGAAATCAAATACATGTAATTAAAAATTATAAAACATCAATATATAAGTAAAAGAAATGATAATTAGAAAATTAGTAGGTGATTTCAAAAATCAATAAATAATTAAAAAAAAACTCGAAATTTATGAAATTTTTTTAGAAACTTTCTCCTCGAAAAAATGTAAATTTTTATAGCTGATTTTTGTATTTGTTACAAAAAAAAGAAGTTTGAAATTTACAAAAAAAAAAAAAAAAACTTTGAAATTTTTTCAAAATAAGCCTCAAAAAATTATTTTTTTCTTTTTACAATTTCAAAAAAATAAAAAATTCGATGAAATTTCGCGAAATCTCAATCCTTGTAGAGATAAAGGAAATTAAATGAACTCAATCTTTGAACACTTGGCTATATGATGACCAACCGTGCTCCACTATCAACCGCGCAAGTCTTAAGGTCTTCGTCTTTAGATTGCCAAAATGCTTGGATTATCAAGTTGGTCCTTGGTATGCACATGACCATCGATTTACAGTTCTACGGAGCCAATCATACTTTCCCTATCAACTCACCCAAGTTGTAGCCGTATTTGTCTATAGACATCATCACACTTATTAGCTTAAATCGTCCAAAAGTAAAGTCAAATTTTGTTGGAAATGCTTTCCAAAATCTTGGCACAAAATATCTGACTCTGAATATTTTACCTAACGAAAAATTAAAAAAAAATTAGCATTGTCAATATCAATAAAATGATGGATACGTAGACCAAACTTGTATAAAGGGTCAAAAAGTCGCACATTAAAATCTGAACATCGAAAATCAACACTATCTCACAAATGGTTGTGGGATTTCATGCATCACTTTTGAGTTTATATAAGGGGAGTCCTTGATGATTGAAGTCCTTGTAGTGTTGAGTAGAGCATATTAAGAGTGAGACTGAAGATCTTCTTGCTGGGATTATAGTTTCTTTGCTTGTTGGCAATTGCAGTCACAGTAGGCATGTGTTTCAGTTGTTGCTGGAAGAAAAGAAAAAATGGTCAACCTCATACAAGTTGAGGAGGAGGAGGTGTGGTGATTGTTGATGCATTAAACAATCGTACTTCTATGAGTTTGACTGGCAAAATGGTAAAGAACATATATTTCACAACACAGACTTCTGCTAAAATACCATAATCTTAGCTCCATGACTCTGTAGAGCCAATCTCAACCAACAAATGTCTTTACAGTTGGGTTATTTATGTGACGATTAATTGTCAATTTAGTGTAAATCGATGGTAGACTGATCCAATCTAGGTATTTGGTGGTTGGGTTTAGTGGTCACCGCTTAATCGGTGTCACCAAAAGATCAATGAGAAATCGGTGATAAATCGAGATTGTTCTATTGGGTGGTGATGGTTGTTGCTCTATATGTGTGACTACATATTTGCTCTATAATATGACTTTTGTTACTCTATAATATTTATTTTATTAATCTTTATTATAAAGATATATTATAGTTCCAATTAATCTTAAATCAAATGATCCGTTATCCATATTTACTACATAAAATGTAGACCCATCTATTGAAGTGTCACTTCAGTAGTAAAAAAAACATCTATGAATTAGTTTGAGATAACAATATGGTTTGGTATCTTCTTTTTTTATCATAATTGACAACAAGAGTAAAAGACATAACATAAATGCAATGCACAACGGAAGAAAGAAGAGCACTGTGGTCTCAGATGGAGATATTGGCGTCTCAATACAATGGGCCTTGGATGGTGGGAGGGGATTTCAACGCTATTGCCAATGAGCAAGACAAACTTGGCGGGAATCCTCATGCCTTGATTAGCATGTCAAATTTTGCAGATTGTATTGAGCATTGTGGATTGATTGATTGTGGCTACATTGGTCCGAAGTATACCTGGTGTAACAATAGATGTACTAGTGACCGAATTTGGGCTAGACTGGATAGAGTGTTTGTTAACACTTTATGGCTTAACAATTTCTCCAATAAGAGGGCGGAGCATCTTCAACGCACGTTTTCAGACCATGCTCCGATTTTGTATCATTTTCCATGCAGGATAGGGAAGGCTTTTCTCCTTTCGTTTTCAGCAGACCGCAGGCTCTTGAGGATGAAATATGTCAATGGGAAATATATCTGATTTCAGGTTGGGAAGCGAATGACCATTTTGGTTTTAATGTGAATGTTAATTGGGATGTCAACGCTTGCTGCAACTTGAGCAGATATCAAGCGGAATACAGATTGGCTCTTAAGTAGAATGAATTTTTTTGGATACAAAAAGTAGGGAGAAAGATTTTAAGGATGGGGATGCATGTACTAAATATTTTTTCACCTCGGTCAAATCTAAACAGGATAAAGGTCGATTTCATCAATCACTTTACAGTGTAGCAGAGTGATATCTGATTCGGGGGAAATTCTCAGTGAAGCCAATAGGTTTTTCCATCAACTTATTTCTTCTCAGAGTGATCAAGAAGTTGATAGTCATTTACTGGATTGTATCCTTTCCATTGTCTCAAAATTGGAGTGTGACTGTATAGTTGCAAGTCTGTCATTAGAGGAAGTAAAGAATGCTAATTTTGACATTCTGAGGAATAGTGTGCCAGGCCCGGATGGGTTGACAGCGGGTTTCTTTCAGTCTTGGTGGGAGATTGTTGGTGTTGATATTTGGAAAGCGGCTATCCAATTTTTTGAAGGTGACGCATTACCTTCGGCTTTCTCGGCAAATTTTCTTGCTCTGTTGCCTAAGGTGGACTCGCCAAGTTCTTTTTCTGATTTATTCCCTATTAGTCTTTGCAATGTCATTTACAAAATTTTCAGTAAAATTCTGTGCAATAGGCTAGCCGTGTTGCTTTCAGGAATGATAGGCCAAGAACAGAGAGTTTTTGTCAGGGGAAGATCCATCGTGGAAAACATTGGTTTGGCTCAAGAAATGGTGCAGGACATTCATAAGAGGTAATGTTGTTTTCAAAATTGATATGGAGAAGGCAAATGACAGGTTGGAGTTACATTTTCTTTTATCTATGCTTAAAAGATTTGGGTTCTCGACTAGAGTCTGTCATCTGATTTCCAATTGCATTGCTCATTGTGGGTTCTCGGTGTTGTTGCAAGAAGTCTATAATGGGTATTTTCAGTCATCCAGAGGGTTGAGACAAGGGGACCCTCTATCTCCGTTGTTATTTGTTATAGCCTCAGAGGTACTTAGTCGAGGATTATTGGATGCTTTTGCAAGAGGTAACATTTGCTTAGGTCAAAAATTAATGCAGCTAAAAGTTCCTTCATGGTAGAAGAAAATGCAGCAGTGGAACGTGTGGTGGGTATTAAGTCCTATAGAGGTTTTCAATATACAGGATCCTCGTTTAAGTATTTGGGAGTGCCTATTTATCAGGGAAGAAGTAAGATTATTTATTTTGATGAGCTGGTTAATAAAATACAAAGACAGATTAGTGGGTGGAAGGCAAAGCTTTTATCTCCGGGTGGGAGATTGATTTTGATTAAACATGTCTTGAGTTCTATTCCAGTCTATACTTTAAGTGCCATATATGTTCCTAATCAAGTGATTTCTAGAATTCACAAGTTACTGGCGAATTTCTTTTGGGGCGATTGTGAAGGCAAATCAAAAAAGAAATGGATCTCGTGGGAAAAAATCTGTTTCCCTAAGGCAGAAGGAGGTTTGGGAGTTAGGAACCTTGGTACTGTCACTATGACTTTTCGTATGAAAGCGCTTTGGAATGTGATAAATTTTGATTCTTTGTGGGCAAATCACATGAGATGTAAATACTGGAAGGATAGGGTTCCGATTTTCTATCAGTCAGAAAAGAATAATGTTTCTCCTTTTATAAAGGAGATCATGAAATTTAAAGGAGTTTTGTCCAAAACAGTTCTTGGCGCATTGGTTGTGGGAATTCAAGTTTTTTTGCTTTTAACTGGAATTCTTCGATTGTGTTCCTGAGAATGGGTGGTTTGGAGGCTCAAGGTATCTGGCCCACGATAGCGGAGGTTCAGAGTGGGGATTTTGTGCTTGTTAATTTTGAGGTGAGATCTTTGGCGAAATCTCTTTTTGATGACAGAATTGAGGGGAGTGAGCGGGATAAGGACACTTGTATTTGGACCTCGGATCCGGATGGTTGTTTTAGCACACATTCGGCATATGACCTTCTCCGTGACAAGAAAGGTAGAAATATGCTATTTGACTAAATTTGGTTGTTCTTTTTGCCTTCTAGAATTTCAGTTTTTGTTTGGAAACTTCTTTTAAGAGGCGTTCCATTTGACGGGGAACTTCACAGATGTGGGGTCAATCTTGCGTCGAGATGTTGTTGTTGTGATTCTCCTAGTGTTGAAACTCTTAATCATTTATTTCTTGAAGGTGGGCTGGCTAGAGGAGTATGGAGTCATTTTGAAGCCATTTTTTATATACATATTAGGAGGCCGGCGGAAATTACCACGATGTTGCGAGTTTGGTTTGGGAAATCCAACAAGAAATCTCAAGTCGGTTTGCTTTATTTCTTAACTCCGATGTTTATTATTTGGGAAATTTGGAAACAGCGATGTCGAGGGGTTTTTGATAATGGCAAGCCAAATGTGGTAATAGTTATTCTACTTGTCAGGAGGAACATTCTTTTGGCGAACTCCTTATTTATTCCTAAGCAGGTGAGTGAGAACAAGACCCCACTTGTAGCCCTTGGTTTGCCTATTTCTGCTGTTATCACGAGGGGCAATAGAGTGGTGTATTGGAATGCTCCCCTGGAGGGTTAGGTGTCACTTAATGTGGATGGGTCGTCGAGGAAAAATAAGGCGACAACTGGTATTATTGTCAGGAATGGTTTGGGAGAGTGTCTGGTGGCAAAACAAGTTTTTCTTGGTGAAGGCTCTAATAATGTTGCAGAGGTTCGAGCAGTTTTGGTGGGGCTACAGTTGTGTAACAGTTTGGAATTTGCTAAAGTGTGCATTCAAACGGATTCTAAAATTGTTTGCAGTTGGTTTTCTGAGGACATTAAAATTCCTTGGCATATGGAAAATGATTGGAGGGAAATTAGGAGATTAGTTTCTCAAATGGAAGTTAGTTGTGCTCACATTTACAGGGAGGCAAATCCGGTAGCAGATGCTTTGGCGAATAGAGCTCAAGAGGAGGGTGTCAGTCGTGTTTTCTATGCGGCGAATATCTCACGCAGGATTGCCGATCTAGTTTGTTTGGACAAGGCTCATACAACGTATATTCACATTCCTAAATGAGAGGTGCTATTACATGTTTGTAGTTGATTTAAGCTCTTTGTCTTGTTGGTTGAAGCAATTTGATAGGACTGTTGAAAATATGAACCTGTCTCTTAAATATGTATTTTTTCTAGTTTGTTTTTGCTTGGTTTTTTAATACGGATAAAGTCGTAATGTATTCCCGTTTAGTTTGTAAATCAATTTATTTGATAAGTAATAAAGATCTGACATCCCATAGTTACTCATCTCTACCAGAGGTTTAATTTAAAAAAAAAAAAAACTTACAATCTATCAAGAACAATTGCAGTGGGTAATTTGTTTAATAAGCTTTGCCATTTCCAGTACACAAATAAGGTTATTAGGTTATTGCCAACTGCATCCCACAGACTTGACAAGTTCATGTATTTTTCAACTAGAGAAAAAGTTGTAATCAAAATTTGGCAACTTATTCTCATTAAAGTTGAAATCCTTTTAATGCCACAAAGTTAGCAACTCCTCCGCATTCATGCTATGCAATCCATTTATTGATCAACTAGCACTGTCAAGCAAAGAAAAGTTCCAGCCCTAGGCAATATTTTACGACGGGCCTTACAAAAAAAAACGAAAGAGTTTCAAAAAATGGAGAGTAAAATAGTATTAGAGGGATCATGGGCATGGTTTCCAATCCAAAAGACTAAACTCATTAGAAGATGATCCAAATTTTGTTTTCGTGGAGCCTTATTATTGGGAAATGATATAGGATTTTTTTTTTGTGGACTCTATCTTTATCGAGATTAAGAAATTGTTGTGGATAATGAATTCGGCTTATAATTTGTTTAGGGATTTGATTTTTAACACCTTCATAGTGTTTTGTCATTTCTTGATATATAAAAATGATTCCCTTTGTATTTTATTTCTTTTTCTATCTTTAATAAAACATCTTCATATTTGACAAAAAAAATTAATAATAATAAATAAAAGACTTTTTTTCCCACTACCAAAAACACCTCACACTCCAATGACAAGAGCTTTAGTGGAATGTCACACCACATTTTTTTGCTATCATCGTTAGTAACAAAAGAAAAACCACAAAAAGGTAACTTTATACAAAATCATATGATTTCAAGTAATTCTCGAAAATTTTAATTTCACTGGAGATAAAGCATCTAACCAAACATTACATAACACATTTTTGCATGTATTTAAAAATAGCGGTACCACTAAATTTATCGATGATATTAATCTAAATTTCAACTTAATAAATTTATCTATGATACTGAGTGGATTTAGAAAGCTGAAAACATCATAGCTTGTCTTTTTAATGGATACTTGTAGGGGTGGGCATCCCATCCCGTGATCTCGTTCCCGTCCCGATCCTGTCCCGTCCCGTCTCAATTTTTTTGGGTCTTAATGGGATTGAATAATTTCATCCCGATCCCGTCTCGTCCCGAACTAATTTATTAATATTAATTATTTATTTTAGAATTGTCATTTTCGTGAACTGCGATTATAGTTTGAAGGATCATCTTCAGTTTGTTATGTTGACGAAATCCCTCACGAACCAGAATTAGTATTTTTTTTTTACAGGAAAGACATTTCACGGAGTTATTGTACTTTTCTGTGTTTGCAGGAAAGTTGAGTCACTTATTGAGCAGTTCAGCAAAAGGCTTGTCTGTTTTTTTTATTTTAACTAATTCACGTTCACTGCGTTCAGAGAAGGTAAACAGCAACAACAAACATATAGAATTGCAAAATCTTATTTTTTCCTCTGTTTGACGAGATTAGTCTTGGGAACATTAAACATAGAATCTATGGCCACATGCTCTGCTTGATTTGGAAATGGATTACCAGCTAAAGTTTGATTTGTACAGGCTATCGAATTGATGAGAGATATCTGCAGAAACATAGATGCTGCTGCGAAATCAGTTGAGAATATTAGTTATACAGTTGTTCTCAGAGGCGATTCAACATTGTGTGGATACTTTCCAGAGGCAAGGTTTTATAATCCTATGATAGCAATGACCAGTTACAGCCTCCTGTTTTACTTGATTCAAGTTTATAGGGTTAGTGTATCATGCGTGGTTCAAAAATGGGATATATGACTGTTGGTTTATATACATTCAACATTTATAAGGGTGTCATATCCTAGCAATGAAATGGATGTATTTCAAGGTGGTTTGTGAACAGTGGTATTGTATCGTTTGGATTAGTTACTATGTTGCCAATGTGTCTTACGTTTTTCTGATGAAAATATCTCCAGAAAATTATATTTGAAGAAAGGTTTCATGATAGGAAGTGTTTTTACCTGGCTTTTATAGGAAGCAGATGCAACTGTCTCAGTGCTGGGAGAGATGGATGCATGGATCATTTGCCCTTTCTTTCTTCAAGGAGGATGCTACACCATTGAAGATGTACACTATGTTGCAGATTCTGATGGGTACAACTTTCAGGCCAGCAGACTGCAGTCCAGCAGTTCTAGCAGACTGCTCAGACTGCAAGTGAAGAAGATTGGCACGCTGATCCCGTCTCGTTCTGAACCCGTTTGGGATGGGACGAGGTCGGGATGAGGTTTTTCCCATCCTGTCCCGTCCCGATCCCATATGAACGGGATGGGATAGGGATGGGTATATCTCGTCCCATCCCGTCCCGTGCCCACCCCTAGATACTTGTGAACAATGCGACTTTTTTTGTGTCTATTATTTGCTTTCCTCTTATAATCCTACTTCAGATGGTCCCTCCTCACTATATTTCAAATAGAAATAGAAATAGAAATAAAAACGATGATTGTAGAGTGGTGACAGAAAATGCAGGGTATGTTTGGTTGGCCATTTTTTTGAAAAATGGATTTTATTTTTCTTTTTATGCAGATTTCAAATGAGAATAGTTATTATAAAAAAATAAAAAATTTAAAAACTGAAAAAGCCTTCAAGGATGGGACTTGTGAACGTTGTACCTATTATACCATTTACTATATTGGATAAAAAAAAGCCCCTGCAATCCTTTATTTTACTTGAGATAAACCAAGACATAAAATAACTTTATGACTTTAGTTAGAGGCATTTTAGAAACCAACATTCAAGTCGATGACAAACTACACTATTCATTTTAGGTTTTTCTCGTCATCAGGGATTGTGATTTTATTTTTCGAGTTAATTTTGGTTTTTTGATTTAAAAAAATATTTCGGTGAATAAAAAAAAATATAATTTTTTAGAATAAATAAATATATAATGAATTTTGATGGTATATTAAATATGTGAAAAAATTAATGTGCAAGTAAATAAATATTTTAAACACATTAAATGAAATCAAAATACCTGTAATTAAAAAATTATAAAACATCAATATATAAGTAAAAGAAATGATAATTAGAAAATTAGTAGGTGATTTCAAAAATCAATAAATAATTAAAAAAAAACTCGAAATTTATGAAATTTTTTTAGAAACTTTCTCCTCGAAAAAATGTAAATTTTTATAGCTGATTTTTGTATTTGTTACAAAAAAAAAAAGTTTGAAATTTACAAAAAAAAAAAAAAAACTTTGAAATTTTTTCAAAATAAGCCTCAAAAAATTATTTTTTTCTTTTTACAATTTCAAAAAAATAAAAAATTCGATGAAATTTCGCGAAATCTCAATCCTTGTAGAGATAAAGGAAATTAAATGAACTCAATCTTTGAACACTTGGCTATATGATGACCAACCGTGCTCCACTATCAACCGCGCAAGTCTTAAGGTCTTCGTCTTTAGATTGCCAAAATGCTTGGATTATCAAGTTGGTCCTTAGTATGCACATGACCATCGATTTACAGTTCTACGGAGCCAATCATACTTTCCCTATCAACTCACCCAAGTTGTAGCCGTATTTGTCTATAGACATCATCACACTTATTAGCTTAAATCGTCCAAAAGCAAAGTCAAATTTTGTTGGAAATGCTTTCCAAAATCTTGGCACAAAATATCTGACTCTGAATATTTTACCTAACGAAAAATTAAAAAAAAATTAGCATTGTCAATATCAATAAAATGATGGATACGTAGACCAAACTTGTATAAAGGGTCAAAAAGTCGCACATTAAAATCTGAACATCGAAAATCAACACTATCTCACAAATGGTTGTGGGATTTCATGCATCACTTTTGAGTTTATATAAGGGGAGTCCTTGATGATTGAAGTCCTTGTAGTGTTGAGTAGAGCATATTAAGAGTGAGACTGAAGATCTTCTTGTTGGGATTATAGTTTCTTTGCTTGTTGGCAATTGCAGTCACAGTAGGCATGTGTTTCAGTTGTTGCTGGAAGAAAAGAAAAAATGGTAAACCTCATACAAGTTGAGGAGGAGGAGGTGTGGTGATTGTTGATGCATTAAACAATCGTACTTCTATGAGTTTGACTGGCAAAATGGTAAAGAACATATATTTCACAACACAAACATTTGCTAAAATACCATAATCTTAGCTCCATGACTCTGTAGAGCCAAATCTCAACCAACAAATGTCTTTACAGTTGGGTTATTTATGTGACGATTAATTGTCGATTTAGTGTAAATCGATGGTAGACTGATCTAATCTAGGTTTTTGGTGGTTGGGTGGTGATGGTTGTTGCTCTATATGTGTGACTACATAATTTGCTCTATAATATGACTTTTGTTATTCTATAATATTTATTTTATTAATCTTTATTATCAAGATATATTATATTTCCACTTAATCTTAAATCGAATGATCCGTTATCCATATTTACTACATAAAATGTAGACCCATCTATTTGGCCGCTATCATGTGAAGTGTCACTTTAGTAGTAAAAAAAACATCTATGAATTAGTTTGAGATAACAATATGGTTTGGTATCTTCTTATTGATCATAATTGACAACAAGAGTAAAAGACATAACATAAATTGTTCACCATTGAAATTTCTCTCTTGCAGAGGTTGAAATTATAACACAATTTCTCTTCATTCAACACAAACAATGACGAAGCCATGATTTTTGCTAGGGGGGAGTGATGTCATAATTAATTAAATATAATATAAAAATTAGTTACTTTAACATGATTTTTTTTAAATACAGCAAAAATGGAAGTACAACAAATACAGTCATTGAAGATGATTATATTCATTGAAGATTATTACTACTTCTAGAAACACAACACAAGAGAAGGGTTTGAATCGTTGATTACTACTACATAAATAAAAGGAGAAGGAGATTAGGTTGCTTACGATTTTTTTGTGAAGATGACCAACACAGTGATTAATGAAGGCACATGGTACCTAGAATAAGAAAAATAAGATGGTTTGGACACTGTGGATTTTGGTTTCTTGGAGATATTTGAGGAATTTAACCTCTATCTCTAACTCTAAAAGTATAGTTTGAATTTGATATGTACATGATTTGAATGATAAAGTCCTGGTTGAAGAAAAAAGTGAGACTAGAGGGGCAACTAAAAAAAAAATTGGAAAACAAATTAAAAAAAAAAATTCTCAAAAGTCAGTGGGGACAGGTGCCCCCATTTGTCCCCTCATGAATCCGTGCCTGAACACAAGTTCTAAGTGATGCAACCTGCCTAGTCATGGTTACTAAAATCGTCAATAATCGTGTTAAGTTTACAAGCAAAATTTTATTTTTCTTATGGATAAAACTTTGCTATAATCAACACGAGCGACTGAACTCCAAATCAACATCAAAGAATTCAATGTTATCCCCTCTAGATTAGATTTAAAAACTACCCAATAATCTGTTCAAGGGACCCAACTCAAACTTCCAATTCAATGTCAAATAATTCACAACCCCAATAATAAATTTGGGTGACTAAAGTCAACATTCCAATATTCAACAACAACAAAGAAATCAAATATTCAATTACGGATTGTGAAGGATTTGAAAATCTAGAGGTATTTAATCAATTATTTGAAAGAATCCATCTAAATCTATGAAAATTCAATTTCATGCTTTTCAAAAGTCCATCAAAATCAGGAGTATTTAAAAATGGGAAAATAATTTTTAGGACCTACTTTTTAACAAAATAGACAATTTAGATACCATAATTGATGTAATCGCTACTTTGTGCCTAATTTTATACTTTTATGACTCACAAGGAATCTTTTATTAACCTAGGTTAACCCATAAAGTTATACAACATATTTACCCTCCTAAACAATTAGAAAATCTAATTTTATAATTTTATGATCAACAAGGACTACAGGAAAAAAAACCAACATTAATTTTTATTGAACGACAATTTTAGTTACTCTTTGTTATTAACCAACCACTACAAGAAAACAGGTGTTTAGCGACGGTTTCCAAAAGCGTGTAGCGTCGGTTGGCCCACCGCCGCTAATAAAGGCGTCACAAGAGCATTCGGCGGCGTTTTTTTGCAACCACTGACATAACTGTCGTTGTATGTTATTTAGCGATGGTTAGTAGTAACCGTTGGTAAACCCGTCGCTAAATACCATATAGCAAGAGGTGCTAACCGTCGCTAAATATGGGCAAGAATTGATGTTTTATAAAAGGCTGCGACGGTTAAGAACCGTCGCTATAGTCTGTGGCGCCTACAACAGTTTATACCCGCCAAATTCCAATTGGTAATTCTTTTAGTGACGGTTAAAACCGCCGCTAATGCCTGTCATTATTATCATGATAATTCTATTATGCGAACTAGAAATATGTAAACAATCTATAGTCACATTTTAACCTGTAATCACATTTTTCAACCTGTAAACAATCTGTAAACAACCCACAATTTTACACAACTATTTTATATCGAAATCATTAAAGAAAACTTGACTTCAACTATATTGTCATCAACTTTAACAAAAAAAAAAAAACCTATATTATCATCAAAGCTAGTACATGTAGAATTTCTTGAAGTCTGATAGTTAAAATCAAATTTACACAACAACTGAAATTGTACCATGTTCTTGAAAGAAATTAGATAATGCTATGGAGAGTGGGGCCAATGACGATCCTCATTATTATTTTGACTAGGTGATGAGGGCCTTGCAGTTGCTGGTGAAGCTTGCCCACTTTCTTCGTCTTGTGCTTGAAAATGATGAGTCAACAATATTACTCTAAACCTGAACCAAATTACAATAATTAATTGATTTATATTTAGTAAGTAACCAATATCATTGATAATTAATATATATTAAAATAATGTAAAGGCAAAGAAATATATGGGTTAGTGAATAATCTTGCAAACTTAGCAAACACATTTTCATCCAACTTCTGAAAAATATATGTAAATGCTCCCTCATATCCCTGCCTCTTTAATTTCTCTGTCTCTAACTGTGACTCTAGCTGGTGAATTCTCTGTTGCACTTGAAGATCAGTGTTTTGCGTTGGTTGTGAAGACATCATCTCACTAAACTTACTATTGGTGTTGCCAAAGACTTGAGATGGACATGGCCTGAATCCCAAAGCTCGAAATCAACCTGAATGTTCTTTTCCTAATACCTTAGCAAGAAAATCTTGTTGTGATATGGATCGTGATGTGGAATCTTCTTTCTCAATCTTTAAACTTTTCTGCTACATTAATGAGGCAAGCCATCAAACTTTGGATTCAAAATTTATCTAAACATTAATTAATATAGTACGATAAATAAAATAGTGAAATTACTTACACTTATCTGTCTCGCTTCGTCAGTTACATAAGACCTGTCCTTTTTTGTGTGTGTTGCAATATACACCTCTCCCCTACTCACAGGTCTCCCAAGTTCATATTCCTACACCGATATTATGAAGTCATATAACTTTAAATAATATTGTTGAGAATGATAACTTAAAGTGTGGTAGGATGTAAAATATTAATTACCATCTCAGCCTTTAACCTGGAATTGCTTTTTGATCCTCCTGTGTGTGGATCGGTGAGTTTCTTCCGAATGTCAATTTTTTTTTGCATTTTTCCTATCAATGTATAGATAAAAATATATTGTTAGCATATTCCTAGTTATCTAAATGAATAATGTAAATATTTTGTGTTACCTTTGTCCTTTCATCCAAGCGGTAGTCAATAAAATGTGCCCAATCATTATGATCAATGTCTTTGGGATGTTTTGCGATATTAACATCTCTGGACAGTGTAGGATCATAAAATTCATGGAACAATTTATGCCTATTATCCTTCCATTTCTTCCCAATGTTTTGCAAGATATAATGGTCTGTCATTGGATCTTCCACATGTAGTTTATTCTTCAAAATTAATAGTCATTTGTATTCAAATCGTTATCAATAATCTTACAAACAAGGTAATTAAGTGACAAGCATAAATTAAGTCATACTTGTATAATAGTAGTATACACGCCATCCTTGTAACTTTTTGGCACATCCTTCTAAGAGTTGTATCCAACTGGAAAAGCCTTTAAATCAGATACCAATTCTCCTAAAAAACTTCATAAGAGACCAACTGCATCTCCAATAGGTTGATGATCAGTGTTAAATGGAATCATCACTTTTGTGCCTCTAGGAAGTGACCAAACATCATGTGCCCTCACATGAGATTCTTTTATTAGCCCTTGCTCATCTAGGACAAGTTGATATTCGTTATACTTCATTCAAAATTAGCGACTAACATATTATTTTCTTGAATAAGTTTAAATAACATACCAATTGTATTCACTGTCCAATACTTTCTAGATTTGCGTTCATGAACACTTGACCGTGACTCGGGTGTAGCAACTGGATGAGACTCAATATCATTAGGTGGATGAGAGATGGATGTAGCAGGTGGCTGAGAGATCAATGTAGCAACTGGATGAGACTCAGAGGTAGCAGTTGGATGAGAGACAAATGTAGCAGCTGGATGAGAAACAGATGTAGCAGCTGGATGATACTCAGATGTAGCAGTTGGATGAGACCGAGCACTAGATTCAAAGGATCGAGATTTTGTGTTGAGTAGAGCATATGAAGAGTGAGACTGAAGATCTTATTGTTGGGATTATAGCTTATTTGCTTGTTGGCAATTGCAGTCATAGCAGGCATGTGTTTCAGTTGTTGCTGGAAGAAAAGAAAAAATGGTAAACCTCATAAAAGTTGAGGAGGAGGAGGTGTGGTAATTGTTGATGCATTAAACAATCATACTTCTATGAGTTTGATCGGCAAAATGGTAAAGAACATATATTTCACAACACAAACATCTGCTAAAATACCATAATCTTAGCTCCATGACTCTGTAGAGCCAATCTCAACCAACAAATGTCTTTACAACTGGATTATTTATGTGACGATTAATTGTCGACTTAGTGTAAATTGATGGTTGACTGATCCAATCTAGGTATTTGGTGGTTGGGTTTAGCGGTCACCGCTTAATCGGTGAGTCACCAAAAAATTAGTCAGTAATCGGTGATAAATCGAGATTGTTCTATTGGGTGGTGATGGTTGTTGCTCTATATGTGTGACTACATAATTTGCTTGATAATATGACTTTTGTTACTCTATAATACTTGTTTTATTAATCTTTATTATCAAGATATATTATATTTCCAATTAATCTTAAATCGAATGATCTGTTATCCATATTTACTACATAAAATGTAGACCCATCCGCTACTATGTGAAGTGTCACTTTAGTAGTAAAAAAACATCTATGAATTAGTTTGAGATAACAATATGGTTTGGTATCTTCTTATTGATCATAATTGACAACAAGAGTAAAAGACGTAACATAAATTGTTCACCATTGAAATTTCTCTCTTGCAGAGGTTGAAATTATAACACAATTTCCCTCCATTCAACACAAGCAGTGACGAAGCCAGGATTTTTGTTGAAGGGGGGGGGGAGCGGAGTGATGTCATAATTAATTAAATATAATATAAAAATTAGTTACTTTAACATGATTTTTTTTTAAATACAGCAAAAATGGGAGTACAACAAAGACACTCATTGAAGATGATTACTATATTCATTGAAGATTATTACTACTTCTAGAAACACAACACAAGAGAAGGGTTTGAATCGTTGATTACTACTACATGAAGAAAAGGAGGAGGAGATTGGGCTGCTTACGATTTTTTTGTGAAGATGACCAACACAGTGATTAATGAAGGCACCTGGTACCTAGAAGAAGAAAAATAAGGTGGTTTGGACCCTGCTGGATTTTATGAAGGTGAGCCCAAATAACTCAATAGTTATAGATCTTTGAAGATGATGAAATATGAGGGTTTCCCTCATCTTATTCAATCGACGGAGTGTGAAGAAAAAACTGTGGATTTTGGTTTCTTTGAGAGATTTGAGGGATTTAACCTCTATCTCTAACTCTAAAAGTATAGTTTAGATTTGATATGTACATGATTTGAATGATGAAGTCATGGTTGAAGTGAAAAGTGAGACTAAAGGGGCAACTAAAAAAACTAATTGGGGAACAAATTAAAAAAAAAAATTCTCAAAAGTCAGTGGGGACAGGTGCCACCATTTGTCCCCTCGTGAATTTGTGACTGAACACAAGTTCTAAGTGATGCAACCTTAGTCATGGTTACTATAATCGTCAATAATCATGTTAAGTTTACAAGCAAAATTTTGTTTTTCTTATGGATAAAACTTTGCAATAATCAACACGACAACTGAACTCCAAATCAACATCGAAGAATTCAATGTTATCCTCTCTAGATTAGATTTAAAAACTACCCAATAATCCGTTCAAGGGACCCAACTCAAACTTCCAATTCAACATCAAATAATTCACTACCCCAATAATAAATTTGGGTGACTAAACTCAATATTCCATTATTCGACAACAACAAAGAAATGAAATATTCAATTAAGGATGGTGAAGGATTTGAAAATCTAGAGGTATTCAATCAATTATTTGAAAGAATCCATCTAAATTTATGAATATTCAATTTCATGCTTTTCAAAAGTCCACAAAAATCAAGAGTATTAAAAAATGGAAAAATAATTTTTAGGACCTACTTTTTAACAAAATAGACAATTTAGATACCATAGTTGATGTAATGGCTAATTTGTGCCTAATTTTATACTTTTATGACTCACAAGGAATCTTTTATTAACTTAGGTTAACCCATAAAGTTATATAACATATTTACCCTCCTAAACAAATAGAAAATCTAATTTAATAATTTTATGACCAAAAGGACTACAGGAAAAAAAAAACCAACGTTAATTTTTATTGAACGACAATTTTAGTTACTCTTTGTTATTAACCAACAAAGACTACATAATTTTTTTTATTGTCATTGACCAATTTTAGTTACTCTTTGTTAGTTTTATTAACCAACAAGGACTATAGAAGAAAGAGAAAAAAAAAACTACGTTAGGTTTATTAAATGACAATTTTAAATTTGGTTGGTCATTGACCTTAAAATAATGGACATCATATGATAAATCATAATTTTATTCAAGTCAGTGAACAAGCTAACGTTTTTTTTTCTATAGTCTTTGTTAAAATTGTCGTTTAATAACAATTAACGTAGGGTTTTTTTTTTACATTGTTGGTCAATAAAAAAGAGTAACTAAAATTGCCCTTCAATAACAATTGATATTATAAATCTTAATCTATTTTAGGTCAGTGAACAGGTTAAATTTTTTTTGTAGTCCTTGTTAAAATTGTCGTTCAATAACAATTAACGTAGTGTTTTTTTTCCCTGTAGTCCTTGTTGATCAATAAAACTAACAAAGAGTAACTTGGTCAATAACAATTAACATAGGTTTTTTCCCTGTAATCCTTGCTGGTCAATAACAAAGAGTGACTAAAATTATCGTTCTCTAACAATTAATGTAGGGTTTTTTTGTAGTCTTTATTGGTCATAAAACTATAAAATTGAGTTTTCTATATGTTTAGGAGGGTAAATATGTCATATAACCTTATGGGTTAACATAGGTTAATAAAAGAGTCATTATTAGTCATAAAAGTTTAAAATTAGGCACAAATTAGTCATTACATCAACTATGGTATCTAAATTGTCTATTTTGTTAAAAAGTATGCCCTAAAAGTCATTTTCCGTTAAAAAAATAGTGAATTTTGATGGATTTGTTAACGTTCTGGATTTTGAAGGATATGTGAGTGGAAAGTATAAATAACAAAAGTCATTTAAAATCCAACATACGAATTTGTATTAACTCTCTCTACTTCCTATCCTTATCTATTTTCTTCTAAGGTTTTTGTTCTTTATGACGAAGATAAACAAACTCCCCCATCTAAATTTCAATTGAATCCATCATCTGCTTGTTACAAATATATCCATCCTACCAGCCTAATGTCAGTGTCCAATAGCTTTGAACTGATTGCAAGCAAAAGGTACACAAACAAGGAAGAAGATTAGGAAAGGAATGAGTAAAAGCTTCTTTTTGCATACACGTACTCTTTCGATTAAAGACCAAAAAAAGAACAAATATTGCAGCTGAATATCTAAACAACTAGTACACCCACTATTTCCACCATGCATCCCCGTCACGGTCGGACTCATTAACACCCATCCAGGCATACAACTACTACTGCAGAGAGTGCATAAAATTTAACATTTCAATGAGGCTTTCAGATTTGTGATTTTTACGCCATTTTCATATTTTGTCTGTGGTTTTTACTACGGTGTAGTTAAAGCACGTCATTTGTTTGATGAAATGCCTCACAAAAATATTGTTTCTATCAACACATTGATTTCTGGTTATGATGTAAATACCACTATGAAAAATATTGGCATTCAGATTCATGCCCATGTTGTTAAATTGGGTGATGGATCAACACTTTCAATTTACACACTTTGGTTGATTCTTACTGTAAATGTCATTGTCTTCAATTAGCTTATCAGGTTTTTGGTTTCGATAATTCTCATACTCTAAGGGTGTGTTTGGTTGCATGGAATCCTATGCCATGGAAATTCATGAGGGGACCACTACATTTTAGGCTAAATTGATATATCACTCCACATCCACCATTTGGTTTTGTGATCAATGGTGGGAATGAAAGTCCCATGAACATGGGAATCACATGCCCTGGGGGGCCAAGGAGTGGGATTCCCATGTTTATGGGACTTCCATTCCCACCATTGATCACAAAATCAAATGTTGGTCAAATGGTAAATGTGGAGTGATATATCAATTTAGCCTAAAATGTAGTGGTCCCCTCATGAATTCCCATGGCATAGGATTCCATGCAACCAAACACACCCTAACATCATAAACATTACTGCAATAATGAAATATGAGAATAATATGAAAGTTTTTTGAGAAAATTCTGTATCGTTTTTTTCTCCAAATCTATCAGATTGCTAACATTCTTATTAAAAAGAAAAAATGTTATAAGGAGATTCATTATCTTGTAATCAAAATTGGGACAAGGATGAATTGCAAGCATGAAAATGTGAAAATGGGATAAAGGATTACAAGGAAACTCTTTGGGCTTGAACCACAAATGAAATCGACTTATATATTGCTATCCAATATTTATGTTGCTAAAGGGGTGTGAAAAGATGTTGCTAAGGTCAAGGCAATAATGTCTAATAAAGATATAAAAAAGACCTTGGGTAAAGGTTGATGTAAAAGTCCATGTTTTTCTCTATAAAGATGGATCTCATCCAAAGGCTATAGTGTTCTATTGAAAATTAGATTAATTGGGTGAGAAACTGAATTCAACCAAGCATATCCCAAGCAATGATTTCAGTAAGCGGTGTCCTTTCATGACTTCCTATGACTAATAACAAATTCATAATAATCCATAAAAATCCGTAAAAATCCTTTAAAATTCATAAAAAATCTAATCCTTTAAAATTATCCGATGGATTTCTAAATCCTTTAAAATACTTTAAAATCCATGAATTTTAAAATCCTTTACCGTCCTTAATTGAATACACCCTAAAATACCCAATAGTAAATTAAAACGACTAAACTTAAAATTCCAATTCGACATCAACAAACGTAAATAACTTGATCAAGTTGCATTAATCACTTGTAAGAACAAGATGAACATAAGTTGATATTGATGGTGGTGCCAAGATCGATCCCTCCACCATTGGTTATCTGCAGCAACATACATAAATTGAGTGTGGAACAAACAATTCAATCAATTTAAATAAAGAAAGGGGTTATAAAATATACAATAATTGCAAAAAGTGAATTTGAATTTGGGTTTTTCCTTTAAAGATACGACGATACTTGAGTGAGGAAATCTAGGGTTTGGGGTACATTGTTGATGGATGAGATGATGGTGGTTGTGGTGGTGAGCAGATGGTTTGGGGGGTGGTGGAGTGAAAAAGGTTTATGGGGTTGGAACAGAAGAGGAAGAGAGGTAAACCTAACAGAAGAAATTGAACTCGATCCATCTCTTCTTCTTCACCCCCCTCTCTCTCTCTCTCTGTTTCCTCTTTTTGTTTATCTGTTTTATTGAGTCGAATCGGATCGAGTTGCAGTGCTTATGTTAAGTGTCGTGTTCTGTGAGACGTTGGATGGAATGAAGTAGATCTCGAGTATCTAAGATTCAATTCTCTTTCTCGCTCCCCCTGGCCTTTTTTTTTTTTTTTTAATTTTTATTTTAACTCTCTCCCTTTCTCTTTAAATCAATTCCCAATCACCATTTATCTTTCTCATTTTTATTTCTCACTATTATTCCTCTTTCTTTTACTCTCATTTTCTTTTTTAATTCTCATCTTTTATCCTAATGAAATCATGAATAATTGAAAACAAAGTGAACAACTTATTATGAAAAATCGAACCGAACCACACGATTTGGTTTTTATATTTAAAAATTGGAAAACCAAACCGTATCGAAAATCGAACCTAAACTTGGTTCAATTTTGATTTTAGCATAATTTCGAACCGTTTGAACTGATTAACAACCCTACCGCCTCTCTCTCGCCTTTTTTCTCTCATCCACTATTCTTCTCATTGTTTTATATTCTTTTCCTCTATTACTCTTCTCTTATGTTCATTTTCTTCTCAGGAACAACAATATGGACAAGCAACAACAACCACCCCTCCCTTTCTTGCTTTTTCTCATTCGCCCTTGCACATGCCTCAACGAAGATGGGACCACAGGTCGCCCTCTCCCTTACCCTTAGCTGCGATATCAGCGTGAGAGATGAAAGGAGGATTAAAAGGAAAAAAGGAGGACATAAAAGAAATGATATAGGAGGAGGAAAAAAAGGCTGGGTGGTGCATCCGGAGGCGGTGACACTGCCACTACTGCTATGTTGTGTTCTTGAGAATAGAGGGTGAGAGAAGGGACAATTTTTTTTGAATTTGGGGGGTCCATATTAGTGGTGTCAAAGAACAAGTAGTGGTGACATAAATGTGGGATAGTGTTGTCAAATAGTGAGTTTGGTAGTGTCAAAAAGTTGGGCCTATACGAAGGACTAACCGAAAACCATGAGTTTTACTATTGTCTTCCTCATATCAAGAACATCTCTAGTTGGTAGTCTAACTAGGGTCTATTTGACAACATAGAATATATTTTGAGGAAAAATCTTCATTTTCTTTGAGAATTTATTTCAAATAAAACACGAGAATGAAATATTCCACGGTATGTTGTTTTATTGGCACATGAAAAATTATGATGGCACTGTTATCATTGTTTTAATAGCCAACGGTTTTCAAGGAAAATTGAATATATATAACATAATAAAACAAAATAAGTACTTATAAGTAATTTTTCTATATTACACATTTATTTCATCCAATAGTTGATATTCTCATTTGTTTTCTAATTTATCTCCATCTTTTTTTTAGTATTTTATCAGTTGTATTTTAACAAAAATGTAAAGCCTTATGCCTCAATATTGCTGTACATGTTTCAAAACACGGTCATAAATCAAATTACTAAGGCCTACATTGACCTATCACATATCACTTTCTAATCATAGCTTTATATGCTTCAAAACACATTCATAGATCCAAACACCCACATATCGAGGCATGATAGCTTTGATGGGTAAATATATATTTTACAAAATTACAAAATAAAAATTTTATTTAATAGGTTTGGACGCAAGGGTTGCAATGGCAAAAATCGAAATTATGGTTTGCACTTTAGACTTGGTCAAAGCTTGATCAAAATAAATCAAAGCTCAGTCAACGTCTAGTTAATGACCAACTTCTTGGTTAACTCTGGTAAAAGAAAAAAATCAAGGTTGACCAAAGTCAACGAGCAATATTGACCATGGTAAACTCTAATTAGCAGTCAATGATCAAGGCCAAAAGGGATTTTTTTAAGGCGTGTTTGGTTACTCAATGGAACAAGTTTGACCATTGTAATGGTAGTGACTATTATAATGGCTTAAGTCATTCATTTGTTTGGTTGGGTGTAAAAATGACATAATGAAAATGACCATTACAAATTTCATTGTAATTGACATTCCTTATCAAGACCTTATGAATGCCCATTGTAATGGTCAACACTCTATTTGTCTTATTTGTCCTCCTTACCTAATATAGATGTCTTCTTACCCATCATAGATCCAAAATCCATGGTCAATAATTGAGGGCATAATGATAAGACATAAATCATTCCCATTCTCATTCCATTGAGTAACCAAACATGACCTTAGTTTTTATTCCTTAGGGGAGTGGAGGAATTGGGAAAAAGAAAAATACCCTACATTGAGGTGATGTAGTCGATTCCTTCTCTCATTTCTCATAGCTAACCTAGATCTGCACAAGTAGTACACGTGAGCCAAAGACCACCGTGTGACGATCGATGACACTCCGATGCTTAAGTTAGATAAAGCTTAGGAGAGGCTTAAAATTGTAATTGGGTTTCTGCAGCATACCTTAAGCTCATCGACCTTATCTCCCTTTTATTGTGTGAGAGTCTTAATTCGGCTAGGCCTTTGATGTCGTAGTTTAGGGAAAAAGATCTTGTTGTAGATCATTTTCTAATTGAGAGCTATCCATGTGGGATAGTTTTTCTATATGATTCTTGCTCCTAGATTTGTGGAAGAAGTTTTCCTTTTTTAGTGTTGTTCATGCAAGGAAGTTTTCTTGCCCTACTTATACTCCAGTATTGTTTCCTAGTCGGATCCAGTGAATTGTTGGCCTGCCAATTTTGGGTAGATTTCTCAGATACTTGCCTTAGAGGTCTTACGAGTATTGGGTCTGACCGCGTGACATGTGGGCTTAATGGTTAATTGCAACTCAGATCCAACTATTTGAATTTTGCCAATAATGAGTTTAGTGTTGTTTGGGCCTTGTTGATTGAGCATGCAATCAAACATGTTTTGTTTTGTTGACGAGACTATCATGACATGTGTAAGATGCTGATCAGATGACGGTTTGATGTAGGGGTGGGCATCCCATCCCGTGATCCCGTTCCCGTCCCGATTTTTCGGGTCTTAATGGGATTGAATAATTTCATCCCGATCCTGTCATGTCTTGATCTAGAATGAGATGGGATGAAGATTTTCAATCCCGTCAATCTCGTTCCGTCCCAAGCTAATTTTTCAATATTTATTATTAATATTTTTATTTATTTATTTATTTAAAATTGCAATATTAGTGTAATTGAAGAAAAATGAATTTAGCTGAAATCAGTGTAATTGATATTAGTCTATAACTGCAACTACTTAATATTGGTTTATTTCTAGAATTCTAAATGAATTATTTTATTGCAAACTCTTTAAAACTCAAAATGGGATTGCTAACTACATTGGAGAGTTTTATTTCATATCAAGACAATGAATTTAATGACTATTTTTTGAAAAGCAATAATGAAACATTCTTCTTAGCACCCAAAATCTACTCATCATTTTGTTCACTATTCGAACAGAAATTCTAAATGTCGAGGAAGTGGGCGAGGAAACCAGCGAGGAAAAGAGGTGGCGGGGGGTGAACCATTCACCCCCTCGGTATGTGTGCCGACTTTTTTAGCGCGCGCATCCCGAAGGGGGTGAATGGTTCACCCCCGCCACCTCCTTTTCCTCGCTGGTTTCCTCGTCACGTAGAATCACTCCTATTTGAAATAGTAGTGCAGATCCACCATTGTCATTATATTGTCCACCTCTCAGTCATTCAAAACTCTGCATAAATCTTAATTACAGGGTAAATTTCAACTATCATTTATGATAGTTTATTATGTGTAGTTCTACGAATTTCATTTGCCTCTTTTCAACTACGCAAATTGGGTTTTGGGTAAACAGTAAATTGTAAAAAAAAAATGAGAGCACGTTGATCCCGTCCCGAACCTGTTTGGGATGGGACGAGGTTGGGATGGGGTTTTTCACATCCCGTCCGTCCCTATCTCGTATGAACGGGATGTGACAGGGATGGGTCTATCTCGTCCCATCCCGTCCCGTGCCCACCCCTAGTTTGATGTATCATTAGAGGATTTATATTCCTTGGAGAAAAAATTAACTATAAAAATATTGTGTTATCAAACAGCCTTAATACGTATTCGAGACGGAACAAATTTTTTTCCATTGAAAATATGCTAACAATTGCACTGGGTAATTTGTTGGCTAGCCTTGTTTGACACCCACCAAATATGTTGTCCCACACCACCAACAATTTTAATTTTTTTTCTACTAACCCACACCACCATTAAATAGGCCTTTATTCTCTCTTGTTTCTGTTCTCTCCCTCTCATATCCTCTTTTTCTTTTTCAAGGAATAACACCACCTGCTATTGGCCGTATCACCCTTTCCTTGCCTTCATTTTCCTCTCCCCTCCCATCTCTTCCTCTTATTCTCTTTTCTTCTCATCCACAACCCTCTCCCCGTTTTTTTTTCTCTCATCCCCTCATCTTCTCCTCTCTTCCTATTCTTCTCATATCTTTCATCAAGAACCCCCACCTTTTTCTATCATCCCCTCTTCTTCTCCTCTTTGGCCCCCCTCTATACGAACTCCCCCTTCTTCTCGTCAAGTCCTTTAATGCACATCAGGAGGAGCAATTGTCAATTTGAGTTGAAATTTAACATGTTATTCTATCAAAACAAATCCTCAAATTTCATACTCATTTATGATGTTAATTCATACAAGTGTATTTCAAATGTGCCTGACTAATTTCATGCATATAACAAGAGTTAAGTGCAGAGATGGAAAATTTATGGTTCCCCATCTCTTCACCAACCCACATTGTCTCACAATATCATTTACAATATAACAAACACGAATCGAGAGTGACAAATGAGAGGGAAGTTGAACATGGCTAATTTCTTGCAACCTCAACAAAAAAGGCATAAAACAAAACTTCAAAACTCAAAATTGAAAGAAATTTTTTTTGGGACAGAGTGTGTTTTGACGCATTCACATGAGACTCCCATTTGCATTGATCTGGGTAAATTTGAGACTCTTATTCGAATAGGTGAAAACACACTGCTCATTTTCTGTACAGATTTGTGACTTTAGAAGAAAAAAAAACCATAACTGGCTTATTTCAAAACATTTTTAAGTGATTCAAATTGTGTTAATTAGATAACTCAGAGTAATACATTTTTTAATGTTTTGATGAGCTTGAGAATCAATTTCCATTGATCATATAAGTTGGTCGAAAGTCAAGGACACTACCATGTTTTCTTTACAGGACAAATTTGAGCGACTTTAGTAAAATGACTATAAATTGTTCATTTCAAAACATTTTAATTGATTTAAATTGTGTTTATTAGATAACTCCGAGTACTATAATTCTCATGTTGTGATGAGCTCGAAAATCAGTCTCAATTTAGCAACCTATGGTCATTTTAAAAATCAGGGTACTATCCCTGACTTTCTGCCAATTGATGGGCTCAATTTTTTTTGTCTTCTAATTTCGAGTTTTGAATTTGTTTAAAATTTGCAGTGATGAATGTTGTTGTCATTGTTTATTTTCCACATTTTAGAGTTCATTTTTGAGTTCAATTTAGTATTCGAAATTACATGTTGGAGAAATCGCACACAATCAATCTTTGGAGAGATCACACACAATCGATATTTGGAGAGATTGCACACGAACCCTTTGGGACAATGGAAACTTGTTGAGAGAATGTGGGGAGACAGGGACGAGTATGGGAGGGAAGACGAAGACTGTGGATGAGTGAGTGAAGTAAGAGGGAAGAAGATGTTCAAAATTTGGGGGGAAATAATTGAAAGAGTAAGCGAGAGATTGGCATGGAAAAAGATAATTTGGGAGAGTGAGTGGAGTGTGGGAGAGAGTCATGGTGGTGAGAAGGAAGATGAGAGATTTAGAGGGAAGACATTAATTTGATTTGGGAAGGGGAAGGAAACACAAACAATTTCTATTGATGGTATAAGAGATATGTGGTGGTGTGAAAGATAAAGAGGATGGTGTGGAAAAAAAAAAAAAAAAAAAAAAACTTAGATGGTTGTGTCTTGATCGAGACAACACTTTTGATGGTGTGTGAAAGAGAACTTACCTAACTTGTTTAATAAGCTTTTTCATTCCAATACACAAATATGGCTATTGCCAACTGCGTCCCACTGTGAGACAAAGTAGCAAACTTTATCTAGGGTTTGTCTAAACAATGAGGGAATGGGTAAGGAAACTAGCGAGGGAGGGGGTGAAGCCATGCACTTTTCCTCGAGATGCGTGAAAGCACCTTGAGACATGACTTTGCACGCACCTCAAGGGGGATGGACGACTTCACCCCCCTCCCTCGCTGGTTTCCTCGTTGGTTCCCTCGACATTTAGAATTTCCCCTTCATCTAACTTGAAGCTGTCAATCAAGCACACTTGACAAGTTAATGTATTTTTCAACAATAAAAAAAGTTACAATAAAAAATTGGCAATTTGTTCTCATTAAAACTGAAATTCTTTTAAGCACGGGCTTGGTTTCATTTGGTGATCAAGTCCTTCCATTCATGCTGTCCATTTAGTGATCAACCTCCTTCCATCCTTCCATTCATGCTATGCATTTAGTGATCAACTGCTATCCATTCATGCTATGCAATCCATTTAGGGTGTGTTTGGTTGCATGAAATCTCATGTTATGAAAATTTATGAGAGAATCTTTATATTTTAAACTAATTCGAGGTACACTCCACATTCACTATTTAATTTTGTGATCAGTGGTGAAAATTCAAGTTTTATGAACATGAAAACCACACTCCTTAATTTTCTAATAAATTTCTATAAAATATGATTACATGCAACCAAACACACCCTTAATGATCAACTAGCAATGTCAACCCAAGAAAAGTTCCAGCCCTAGGCAATATTTTACAATGGGCCTTACAATAAACTCTAGTTGAAAAAAATGAAAAGAGAATGAAAAAGTTTCGAAAAATGGAGAGTAAAAAAAACAAAACAATATTAGAGGGTTGAATCAATCTTGGGCGTAGTTTCCAATCCAAAAGACTACACCCGTTGCAAGGTGCTCCAAAATTTTGTTTACGTTGAGCCTTATCAATGGAGAAATGATGTAGGGATGTTTTTTTTCCCTATAAAAAAACACCTCACACACCAATGGCAAAAGTTTTATTGGGATGTCACACCACATTTGTTGCTATCATCTTTGGTAACAAAAGAAAAACCTCAAAAAAGGTAACTTTACAAAATCATATATTTTCAAGTAATTTCTGAAATTTTTTTTAAAGGCGAATTGGGTTTTTAAGGATCTCATAACCTATTAATTGAGCGACTTATAGGTCAACACTCACTAGAAAGTAATCATGGCACGGATGAAATTCAAAGCTAGGACATGAAGGACAAACCCACATAGCCCTAACCACTAAGCCATAACACCATTGACAATTCCCGAAACTTTTAGTTCCACTGAAGCATAAATTCTAGTCGAACATTTCATAACACGATTTTGCACGTATTTAAGACTAGTTGTACGACTAAATTTATCAACGGTGTTAATTTAAATTTCAACTCATAAACTAATTACTAGAAAGACAATACGATTTTGCATGGTGTGCGGAATGCCACGCCTAGATAGAAAATTTGATTTCATTGCCTAGAAACAAATTTGCCATAAGAAATCATCACATGCCTCTCATTTTCTTATGTCACTACCACCCCACTCAAATTTCTGTATCGGCAAATTTCAACATCTATGATACTGAGTGGTTTTGGAAAGCTGAAAACATTATAACCTGTCCTTCTAATGGAAGCTTGTGAACAATGTGACTTTCTTTGCGTCTATTATTTGCTTTCCTCTTGCAATCCCACTTCAAATGGTCCCTTCTCACTATATTTCAAATACGAATAGAAATAGAAATAGAAATAGAATAAAAATGATGACGAAGGGGTGTCGATATTGGAGAGTGGTGACGGAAAATGTAGGGTAAGTTTGGTTGGCCATTTTTTTTTGGAAAATGGAATTGATTTATCTTTTTATGTAGATTTTTGTTATTTGGTTATTTATTTACTGACAGAAAATCGATTATTCATAAGACTATTTTCTGATTTCTCAGTGTTCACAGGAATCCAAATCTGAGGGGGAGGTCTCGAAATCAAATTTAAGGCAACAATTTCAATTTCAATGTTTATTTTGCGTGCAACCAAATGTTAAATCACTGGGAAATGGACTAAGAAAGACATGAGAACTAATGACTGTGGTTTCGCAAAATTACACGAAAAAATTTCCTTTTTTTATAAATTATGAAAAGAAAAAGGGTAAAAGAAAAAATTACATTTGTCGAGGGTTTTTCGAAAATTTTGAGGCTTTTTCGTAAATTTTGGGTTTTTTCATAAATTTCATTTTTTCATAAAAATACAAAAATTAGCCATTAAAAGTTATATTTTTTCAAGGGATTTTTTTTAAAATTCGGAGTTTTTTTCGTAAATTTCGAGTTTTTTTTCTTAACTATCATTTATTCTAATTATTTATTAGTTTTTGAAACCAACCCCTAAATTTTAAATTATATCATTTCTTCTACTTATATATTGATTTTTGAAACTACCCCTTAATTTTTTAATTATAGGTATTTTGATTTCATTTAATATGTTTAATACATTTATTTACTCTTGCATCTTATTTTTTCACATATTTAATATATCATTAAAATTAATTATATATATATTCTCAAAAAATTTATGTGTTTTTTACACATTGAAACATTTTTCAAAATATTTTTTAAAATCAAATACCGAAATTAACTTGAAAAACGAAATCACAATCCTCGATAAAGACTAGTGTGTCAAAAACATAAAAATAATGCAACAATGACTGATGGCGAAGCAACTTTCCACTTTGGTGAAAGCAAAGCAACCCTAAATTTATTCCAAGAGTTTTGTAGACACCATTATTATATGAAAAATTCTAGGGGTCGAGGGAGGGAACGAGGGAGGGAGCGAGGGAGGGAGCGAGGGATGGAGTGGTAGCCACTCATCTGCCTCGAGATAAGAGCCATCACGTATCTCCAATCTAATGCGTTTATCTCGAGGTTGATGGGTGGTTACCACCCATCCCTCGCCCATTTTCCCTCGCTCCCTGCCTCACTCTGTAGCAAAGCTCTTATTATATTGTTTCTTGGAACTTTTGTTTTCTTTTTAACATTGTTTATTGAGACTTCCATGATACAATCAAGCTTAACAAAGAGTTTCGGGTTTTTAATTATTTTTTCTAGACATATTAGTTAAATATATATATATAACCTTGTCATTTAAGGTCGACTTCGCATATTTCATTTGAAAAATCTCAGTTAAAAGCTACCAGTCATTATGTGCATGCTACGCATGCATTTTATTAATATTTTTATTTACCTTGCTTATAAGGTTTTTTTTTTTTTTTAATTCCCAATGTTAGCTCTATAAACACAACACTTTTTTCTAAATGGCGAGGAACGGGGGTGTGACCCTTCATCCCCCTTGAGATGTGTGCTTTCATGAATCTCGAGAAAATGAAGGATTGCACCCATTCCCTTGCCGCCTAGAAGAGCACTAAACACAAACCACCATCAAAATTTAAAATTATAGCTAGAAATTTATTGGTGTTTTAAAATAGAAAAAGGATTGAT
This sequence comes from Berberis thunbergii, assembly GCA_003290165.1. Lineage (NCBI taxonomy): Eukaryota > Viridiplantae > Streptophyta > Magnoliopsida > Ranunculales > Berberidaceae > Berberis > Berberis thunbergii. The sequence continues at coordinate 29,425 of QNQO01002340.1, forward strand.
ATAAAATTTGATAGTTAGGAAAATAAAAATTGTACAAAAGCTTTGTCTTGATTTCAGATGGTGAAAATTGTAGATTGATATGCATGAGTACGAACTTTTCTAGAGAGCTAGTCAGGTTCACGCTAGGTCAGACATAATACCATCCATCATCCTAGAGATGCTCATAATTACCTAATCAAACACAATCACACAGACAGATAACCCCTGTTGCTCCCCTGGCCCTGAAATTTTTTTTCGCATTAGTACATTATTAAAATTCATTGTGTGATTACAAATTGGGGTGATTAATGGAAGAAGGTTTTATAAAAATATAAAAGGAGATTATGTAGATAGTGGTGGGTATAAGTTGGATAAACAAAGAAGAGTTGGAAGTAATGACTTAAAAAAAGTTGAATGTCAATTTGACAGAAAACTCTTAACAACATTTTGTCTTAACCAATCTTTGTTCATGGAAAGTTTAATGTGAAGACATAAATGAACTTTTCAACTTTAGGTAAGGCATTTTGAAAATCGAAAACAACCTGGACTGTTTATTTTAGGCTGTAGTTGAGATGAAAGGAAAATCAACTCAATCTTTACACACTTTACCTGATCACCGATCTAACATGCTCCACTATCAACCGCGCAAGTCTTTAGATTGACAAAATGGTTGAATTACCAAATTTGTCCTTGGTATGTACATGACCAACGATCCACAGCTCAACGGATCCAATCGTAATTTCCCTATCAACTCACCCAAGTTGAGAGATTCTAAATGTCGAGGGAATGAGCGAGGAAACGAGCGAGGGAAATGAGGTGGCGAGGTGAAAGCCGTTCATTTTCTCAAGATGCGTGTAAGAAAAGTCAACGCACGCATCTCAAGGAAAATGAATGGCTTTCACCTCGCCACCTCATTTCCCTCGCTCGTTTCCTCGCTCATTCCCTCGACATTTAGAATTTCTCCACCCAAGTTATAGCCATTTTCGTCTATAAATAGGGGAATTCTAATTGGTGAGGAAACGGGCGAGGGAGGGTTACCCCCATCCTTTGCCCGTTAGACAAGCCCCTATAAACAACAACACGCTAGCTCATTGTGATTAGTATCTTAAATTGTCCAAAAGTATAGCTCAAATTTTGTCGGAAATGCTTTGAAAAACTAGGCACAAAAATATATGACTTTGAATATTTTACCTAACAAAAATTAAAAAGAAAAACATTGTCAATGTCATGGATACGCAGAAAATCTGAACATAGAAAATCAACGTCTCACACTAACTGACCATCTAACCGACCTTAATGACCATCCCTTTCAAAGCATTTAGCAATTAAATGATCTCAACCGTTCATCTTCATCTCGAACAGCGAAGAACTCCACACAAAACACTGTGCGAGAGAGAATTACTTATCACCAATCAGACCTCGCCACGTAGTCACAATACTACGTGAGGACAAGGTACTCATGCGTTCCGTGTTCAGACCGGCACACCCTCGGTCAATTAATACAAAAATGCTAGAAAATTATGTTTTGTAATTTGGGTGACCTGGCCTGATTTTGAAAAAATTATGAAAGATTTTATGTGTATTTCAAGGTTGTAAAAAACTCCTCTAACAATGCCACATCATCCTGATTGCACAATATAATTACAAAATCTAATTCCCTGGCCTCACTCGCCCGTCTGCACACATGCAAATTTTTCCACAAATTTGTAATTTTGGTTTTCAAAAACATTTTTTTTCTTAGGGTCTGTTTGGATGCAAAAAACAGACATGAAAATTGATATTGTTTTTGTGAATTCGACTCTGAGACCTCCTAGACTTGGATTCTTATGAGTAGTGAATAAATAGTCTCATGAAAAAAATGATTTTATATCGGTAAATAACAGTTTTCTAAAAATCCTCCTAAACAAGCCGCCTAAGCCTTTTTTATTATTATTTTTTTCAATTAAAAATATTAAGACTATTTTTTAATACATTTTGCACGCGCATCTTGACATTGAATTATAGATAATTTTATACTATTATACATAAATTTATAAATTATAAATAATAATAATTAATTAATTAAAAAAAACCTTCTATGCTTTTATGATGGCATGCATCTCGAGCAGGGTGGACGGTCCCCACCCCGCCACGTGTCTTTCCTCGCCCATTTCCTCGCCCTTTCCCTCGACATTTAGAATTTCTCTTTTGGGTATCGACCCATGCTCACAGCTGTCTTTGATTCACACTTGGAAATAGTCAACCAGACAACGTAAATAGTCCCATGTAAAATGGTTAACCAAACTGACTCAGCATTTAAGTGAGAGACCAAAGACATTGAGGAAACTCAAGATCTAAGTAATCTTGGATTCTTTACACTGCATCCTCTACCTCTAACAAAACCCGTGTTGTGTATTTTTCTCCTCCTTGCACTTCCAATCCTCCATTCTTTCTTTCTTTTAAAGACTTACTAGGCAAACTGTGAGACTGCAAAGGCATCTAACACCCCTGGGAAAATATAATCCTTGTGATAAAGAATTTTATCACAAGGATTTATCAATAATGGCGAGTTGGGTGTTATCAGAATGCGGAATAAGACCACTCCCTAGCCAATTCCGTAAACCCAGAACTGGGTTCACCCCCATTAGCAGTAGACTACCTGTATGTAAGGTTAGTGGTTCAAGAACAGATCCCAATCGGATCTGGGTTCAATCCAATGGAGGTAGAAGCAGAGATTTGGGATTGAAGGTTAGTGTTCCTATGAGTGTTCCTTCTTTAGAGGGAGAGGAGGAAGAGAAGAAAAACATTGTTAATGGGGTTGGTGAAGAAGAAGACCATTTTGACCCAGGTGCACCACCTCCGTTTGGATTGGCTGAAATCCGAGCTGTAATTCCAAAACATTGCTGGGTCAAGGACCCATGGAAGTCTATGAGCTATGTTGTTAGAGATGTGATTGTGGTTTTGGGGTTGGCCTTCGCCGCGGCTTCGTTGAACAACTGGATTGTTTGGCCTCTGTATTGGGTTGCTCAAGGGACCATGTTTTGGGCTCTCTTTGTTCTTGGCCATGACTGGTAAAATTTTATTTTCATTATTTTCTAATCATGTTTTAGTTTCTGAATTTGGATACCCATTGCTTTGTTTTGACGCAGATGAGTACTAATTAGATTCTATGTAACTTTTTCATCCATTACTTTCTTTTTTAATGAAGTTGAGTTTGGTTTCAATAATTTGCAGTGGCCATGGAAGCTTTTCAAATAATCACAAGTTGAACAGTGTGGTTGGACATATCCTACATTCATCAATTCTAGTACCATACCATGGATGGTAAGTTCTGTTAACCTTATTGTTTCAATCTTCAATCTTGAAGTATGTTAAATTGAAAGATAAAAAAGAAATGGAATTTATACCTGTTGAATGCAATTTATTAGTTTCTAGGTTTTGTAGATTATCTGATGCTAATTTAATTAACTTACAGGAGAATTAGTCATAGGACTCATCATCAGAATCATGGGCATGTTGAGAATGATGAATCGTGGCATCCAGTTAGTACTCGACTTCTCTGTCCTAATAACTTGCTGTGTTAGATTGAATTTACAGTTTAACTCAATTTATCCATCTCTGTTGCAGTTGCCTGAAAGCCTTTACAGAAGTTTGGACGAGGTTACTCGCAAGTTGAGGTTTACACTCCCGTTCACTATGCTAGCTTACCCATTTTATCTGGTGAGTTGATTCTAGCTTGAAGGAAATTATCAATGAAGTTATTTTTTATTGTTTTGTGATGAAATGCTTGGTTTTGGTTACAGTGGAGCAGAAGTCCTGGAAAGAAAGGTTCTCATTACGATCCTAACAGCCCCCTGTTCGTGCCCAGTGAGAGAAAAGATGTGATCACTTCTACGGTTTGTTGGTCTGCTATGGCGGCATTGCTTGTAGGATTATCTTTTGTAATGGGTCCTGTTCAGATGCTCAAACTCTACGGCATTCCATACTGGGTATATTTGATATTCTTAATTAAACTGGTTGAGTAAATTTGCTTTGAACTTTTGTTTTCTTTTTAACATTGTTTATTGAGACTTCCATGATACAATCAAGCTTAACAAAGAGTTTCCGGTTTTTAATTATTTTTTCTAGACATATTAGTTAAATATATATATATATAACCTTGTCATTTAAGGTCGACTTCGCATATTTCATTTGAAAAATCTCAGTTAAAAGCTACCAGTCATTATGTGCATGCTACGCATGCATTTTATTAATATTTTTATTTACCTTGCTTATAAGGTTTTTTTTTTTTTTTTAATTCCCAATGTTAGCTCTATAAACACAACACTTTTTTCTAAATGGCGAGGAACGGGGGTGTGACCCTTCATCCTCCTTGAGATGCGTGCTTTCATGAATCTCGAGAAAATGAAGGATTGCACCCATTCCCTTGCAGCCTAGAAGAGCACTAAACACAAACCACCATCAAAATTTAAAATTATAGCTAGAAATTTATTGGTGTTTTAAAATAGAAAAAGGATTGATATAAAATTTGATAGTTAGGAAAATAAAAATTGTACAAAAGCTTTGTCTTGATTTCAGATGGTGAAAATTGTAGATTGATATGCATGAGTACGAACTTTTCTAGAGAGCTAGTCAGGTTCACGCTAGGTCAGACATAATACCATCCATCATCCTAGAGATGCTCATAATTACCTAATCAAACACAATCACACAGACAGATAACCCCTGTTGCTCCCCTGGCCCTGAAATTTTTTTTCGCATTAGTACATTATTAAAATTCATTGTGTGATTACAAATTGGGGTGATTAATGGCAGAGGGTTTTATAAAAATATAAAAGGAGATTATGTAAATGGTGGTGGGTATCAAGTTGGATAAACAAAGAAGAGTTGGAATTAATGACTTGAAAAAAAGTTGAATGTCAATTTGACAGAAAACTCTTAACAACATTTTGTCTTAACCAATCTTTGTTCATGGAAAGTTTAACGTGAAGACATAAATGAACTTTTCAACTTTAGGTAAGGCATTTTGAAAATCGAAAACAACCTGGACTGTTTATTTTAGGCTGTAGTTGAGATGAAAGGAAAATCAACTCAATCTTTAGACACTTTACCTGATCACCGATCTAACATGCTCCACTATCAACCGCGCAAGTCTTTAGATTGACAAAATGGTTGAATTGGTTGAACTACCAAATTTGTCCATGGTATGTACATGACCAACGATCCACAGCTCAACGGATCCAATCGTAATTTCCCTATCAACTCACCCAAGTTATAGCCATATTAGTCTATAAATAGGGGAATTCTAATTGGTGAGGAAACGGGCGAGGGAGGGTTACCCCCATCCCTTGCCCGTTAGACAAGCCCCTATAAACAACAACACGCTAGCTCATTGTGATTAGTATCTTAAATTGTCCAAAAGTATAGCTCAAATTTTGTCGGAAATGCTTTGAAAAACTAGGCACAAAATATATGACTTTGAATATTTTACCTAACAAAAATTAAAAAGAAAAACATTGTCAATGTCATGGATACGCAGAAAATCTGAACATAGAAAATCAACGTCTCACACTAACTGACCATCTAACCGACCTTAATGACCATCCCTTTCAAAGCATTTAGCAATTAAATGATCTCAACCGTTCATCTTCATCTCGAACAGCGAAGAACTCCGCACAAAACACTGTGCGAGAGAGAATTACTTATCACCAATCGGACCTCGCCACGTAGTCACAATACTACGTGAGGACAAGGTACTCATGCGTTCCGTGTTCAGACCGGCAGACCCTCGGTCAATTAATACAAAAATGCTAGAAAATTATGTTTTGTAATTTGGGTCACGTGGCCTGATTTTGAAAAAATTATGAAAGATTTTATGTGTATTTCAAGGTTGTAAAAAACTCCTTTAACGATGCCATATCATTCTGGTTGCACAATATTATTACAAAATCTAATTCCCTAGCCTCACTCGCCCGACCGCACACATGCAAATTTTTCCACAAAATTTGTAATTTTGGTTTTCAAAAACATTTTTTTTCTTAGGGTCTGTTTGGATGCAAAAAACAGACATGAAAATTGATATTGTTTTTGTGAATTCGACTCTGAGGCCTCCTAAACTTGGATTCTTATGAGTAGTGAATAAATAGTCTCATGAAAAAAACATGATTTTCTATCGGTAAATAACAGTTTTCTAAAAATCCTCCTAAGCAGGCCACGTAGGCCCTTTTTATTATTATTTTTTCAATTAAAAAAATTAAGACTATTTTTAAATACATTTTGCATATATATGCATAATTTTTAAATAATAATAATTAATTAATTAAAAAACAATTGCTATACTTTTGGGTATCGACCCGTACTCACAGCTGTCTTTGATTCTAACACTTGGAAATAGTCAACCAGACAACGTAAATAGTCCCATGTAAAATGGTTAACCAAACTGACTCAGCATTTAAGTGAGAGACCAAAGACATTGAGGAAACTCAAGATCTAAGTAATCTTGGATTCTTTACACTGCATCCTCTCCCTCTAACAAAATCCGTGTTGTGTATTTTTCTCCTCCTTGCACTTCCAATCCTCCATTCTTTCGTTCTTTTAAAGACTTACTAGGCAAACTGTGAGACTGCAAAGGCATCTAACACCCTCTGGGAAAATATAATCCTTGTGATAAGAATTTTATCACAAGGATTTATCAATAATGGTGAGTTGGGTGTTATCAGAATGCGGAATAAGACCACTCCCTAGCCAATTTCGTAAACCCAGAACTGGGTTCACCCCCATTAGCAGTAGACTACCTGTATGTAAGGTTAGTGGTTCAAGAACAGATCCCAATCGGATCTGGGTTCAATCCAATGGAGGTAGAAGCAGAGATTGGGGATTGAAGGTTAGTGTTCCTATGAGTGTTCCTTCTTTAGAGGGAGAGGAGGAAGAGAAGAAAAACATTGTTAATGGGGTTGGTGAAGAAGAAGACCATTTTGACCCAGGTGCACCACCTCCGTTTGGATTGGCTGAAATCCGAGCTGTAATTCCAAAACATTGCTGGGTCAAGGACCCATGGAAGTCTATGAGCTATGTTGTTAGAGATGTGATTGTGGTTTTGGGGTTGGCCTTCGCCGCGGCTTCGTTGAACAACTGGATTGTTTGGCCTCTGTATTGGGTTGCTCAAGGGACCATGTTTTGGGCTCTCTTTGTTCTTGGCCATGACTGGTAAAATTTTATTTTCATTATTTTCTAATCATGTTTTAGTTTCTGAATTTGGATACCCATTGCTTTGTTTTGACGCAGATGAGTACTAATTAGATTCTATGTAACTTTTTCATCCATTACTTTCTTTTTTAATGAAGTTGAGTTTGGTTTCAATAATTTGCAGTGGCCATGGAAGCTTTTCAAATAATCACAAGTTGAACAGTGTGGTTGGACATATCCTACATTCATCAATTCTAGTACCATACCATGGATGGTAAGTTCTGTTAACCTTATTGTTTCAATCTTCAATCTTGAAGTATGTTAAATTGAAAGATAAAAAAGAAATGGAATTTATACCTGTTGAATGCAATTTATTAGTTTCTAGGTTTTGTAGATTATCTGATGCTAATTTAATTAACTTACAGGAGAATTAGTCATAGGACTCATCATCAGAATCATGGGCATGTTGAGAATGATGAATCGTGGCATCCAGTTAGTACTCGACTTCTCTGTCCTAATAACTTGCTGTGTTAGATTGAATTTACAGTTTAACTCAATTTATCCATCTCTGTTGCAGTTGCCTGAAAGCCTTTACAGAAGTTTGGACGAGGTTACTCGCAAGTTGAGGTTTACACTCCCGTTCACTATGCTAGCTTACCCATTTTATCTGGTGAGTTGATTCTAGCTTGAAGGAAATTATCAATGAAGTTATTTTTTATTGTTTTGTGATGAAATGCTTGGTTTTGGTTACAGTGGAGCAGAAGTCCTGGAAAGAAAGGTTCTCATTACGATCCTAACAGCCCCCTGTTCGTGCCCAGTGAGAGAAAAGATGTGATCACTTCTACGGTTTGTTGGTCTGCTATGGCGGCATTGCTTGTAGGATTATCTTTTGTAATGGGTCCTGTTCAGATGCTCAAACTCTACGGCATTCCATACTGGGTATATTTGATATTCTTAATTAAACTGGTTGAGTAAATTCAGCATCTTAAAATTGCTGAGCTGATCGAAACTTTGAATTTGCTTTGGCATCCAGATCTTTGTAATGTGGTTGGATGTTGTGACTTACTTGCATCATCATGGGCATGAGGATAAAGTCCCATGGTACCGCGGAAAGGTATGTGAATGTTTTGAGTAGCCTTACAGATGTTATTCGTTTATTTGAATCTAGAACAAAGAGATGAGCTAAATTGTTGGAAATACTTGTGTTGAACGCTTGGAGTTGATTTGATATTTGCTTTAATGAATCAGGAGTGGAGTTATCTAAGAGGAGGGCTTACGACAATTGATCGTGACTATGGAGTGATCAACAATATCCACCATGACATTGGAACTCATGTGATACATCATCTCTTCCCTCAAATCCCACATTACAACCTTATAGAAGCTGTAAGTCTGTCTCATTCACTAGAATGGTTGCAAATGTATACTTAAGATATATTCTAATGGTTTGCTATTCTATTTTGAACATTTCAGACAGAGGCAGCAAAGCCAGTGCTCAGAAAGTACTACCGTGAACCTAAGAAATCTGGATTTCTACCATTCCACTTATTTGATAGTCTAGCAAAAAGTCTCAGAAGTGACCATTATGTTAGTGATGAAGGTGAAATTTTATACTATCAAACTGATCTGGAGCTAGCGGGAACTTCAAAGAAGTCGGAATGAAATTGTACCAGGGACGGCTGACATTGGCAATGAAAACTCTGATCTTCTATATCTACATTGTTTGAACAACGATTAATTGAAAGGGTTTTTTTTAATGTTGCAATGGGGATCCCATTCTACTACCCCCCTAATAATTCTTCTTCCTGAAAATCTCCAAAGGGAAGAAATGCGCCTAACAAATCCGATTGTAATTCTCTCTACCATTTATTTGTTCGATATATCATATATATATATGTTGTACTCTGGTTTTGTTTAGATAAAAGTTCAATGAGCAAAGAAAAATATGAAGATTTGGCTCTTGACTTAATTCATCATCTCTACATGCTTCTTATTGCTTCGGTGGGGTTTTGTGGAGAATATCTTTTTTTTTTTTTTTTTCTTTCTGAAAGGCAAGCGTTTGTGGATGCCAGAACTTGTTGTTCTCATCATTTTGGATGTTTTTAAAGAACAGGTTGTGATGTTTGTTTGGTATCCTGGATTTCGTCAGTGGGAGCTCCAGAATCACTAGATTGGCATCGACATGTCGATGTCAAGACGACTTTTCTGGTTAAAACATTAGTGTCTACTTACCATAACCCCACGGTATCTAGTTGGCCTGGTTTACAATATAGCACTTATAATTATAAATTTGTGATGTTGATATTTAACTGTTTTTTTTTTTTTTAAAGAATACTAAGATTTTTATTACTGGAAAAAATCTTTTACATCAGTCGGGGGTACATGATGACTTTATTCGATAAAAAGAACCAGAGGACATACATCATAGCAAACCCAAAATAAATAGTGACCAAACCCCTCGATCAATGCCTATACTTGCTGTTACTTTTCTTCATTCTAGATGATCTACGAGGATATACCTTGATGTCTTTGAAGTCCGTCGCATCAAATCTTTTCGATAATCAAATTTGGTCTGTCTTTAAACCTGACACTACTTTTGACCTAATGGTGTATTCATCCAAATCTTCTTCTTCTGAACTGATTGTATTCGAAATGTCGTTATCTGTCTCCATTTCGGTTTCGCTGTTAGCGTTACGAACCAAATAGTTAATATGTTTTATATTCAGTGCTTCAAGTACTATTGCATCCACTAAAGTTTCATCATCTTGTACAATACCCGCATCTGCTGGAAACCCTACCTTCCGGTCATGTACCTTGTCACCACTCTGAACGTGAGTCTGAGCACCAACGTGAGCTTCACTGCCAGCACCATTGCCAGAGCCATAGACAAACCCACTGTCAACATGATCATCTTCAGCTACTGCGTCTTCCTTTGTTGGCCTGGAGTTGCTGCCTGGAATCATTGCATTTATTTGTGGAGAAGCATTCCCACTGCTCTTCTTTTTCCCTGGGCTAGAGATCTCGATATCCTCGCTTACAGCCTTGGTCGAAACCCCCTGCGCCCTCCCTGGTTCCAATTGGTGAACATACTCGTACGCTCTCTGCTGCGGCCTTGAGCTGCTACTTGAAACTTTTATCACATTCTTGCAGAAAAGCTTGGTCAGCATTCGCATTTTTCCTAGGGATCAACTTTTTTGGATCATCATCTATAGCATTTGATGTTTTGTTCACCAAACCAACTATTGGTGACGCGACGTGCTCTGTAAAAACAAAAAGCCCTGAAATTGTCTCTCATTGTTTTTGAATCGCTTTTGCAATTTCAACCGCTGTGTACCCCGCCTCAAGAAGTCATTTCTCCGTTGTTTCTGGCTCTACCATGTCACTGACTGGATCCTTCGCCTTACAAGGCAATTGATGATTCATTAGATTACTCTCGTCTTCAACTATGTTCTCCGTAAGTGACTCGAATTTGTTTGACAACATGACATTCCCCGAATATTTGACCATCGACCTCTCAGCACCAATGCCCTCCTGGATTTCCTCACCCTGATCATTCTTTACACCACTAGTGTCAGTTTCTGGCATAGAAATTTTAGTTTTTTTAACCACTGGGACATATTGTTGCTTGAGGACTTTGGCTTCCACCTTTTGTTTCTCAGTCTTCTCTTCTTTCACAAAGTTGGGTGTTCTCACATTGCCCTTATGACCTAACTTTTTTCTGCAATAATCCTCCTGATGTCCTAGCAATGAACAATAATCACAATATTTGAAACCCGGGTATTCAATCTTTTGCCAAAAGCCCCTATTGTTAGATCTATCTATCCAAATTCTACTCGGTAACTTTTTTGCCAAAGTCATCTCCACGCAAACACGGGCATAACCCGAGCTTGAAAGACATCGAGTATGATCATCCATGCGCAAAAAGACACCAAAAGAGTTCACAATTGCTTTCAAAAGAGGGGGATGAAATAAATGCAAAGGCAAGTTAGACAGCTATACCCATAGTGGAACCGATATCGGACTTGCTTTCAGACTGAAACCATCATGCCAATGGAAAACTTTGAATCAAACTCCCCGAATCAAGAAAGAGTCCCTTGCCAAGACTTTCTTTGCTTCCGCCTCAGATTGAAGCCGGACAAGAACGTGACGTTGGTCTAGCAAACCTAGCGAGAAATCGCCTATGATCCCCCAGGTTCGATGTATCGAATCTCTAATATCTTCCAATGTTGGTCTGTAGCTAGAGAATTTTAAGACTATCACATGTTTTTCCATGAAAGTTTCCCCACGTGTTTCATCAGATGCCATAAGCCCAATGGCTAGCTCTCCTTCTTTACGGAATCTAGTCTCCTCGACAATTGTTTCTTTAACCTCATCAACCAATATTTTTTCAAGTATTTGGGCGAAAGACGACTTAGTAGCCTCTACCGCAGGTTCCTTGCTCCCCATTGGGGGAAGGGAAGTGTTGACTGCTAGAGGAGTCGTCCTATCACAATGTTCCCTTCCCTAGCCAGGTCTGCACGACTGAGCAAAGCCAGGTAGAGAGAAGACAGCAGGAGGCGGCGGCGGCCAGGCAGTGGTGGCGACTGTTGGTTCTAAATCCTTTCCTCTACAATTATTCTGGAAGTGAATGAAGCCAGGCAGAGAGAGACCAGTCGATCGAAATCCAGGCAGTGGACTGGTCGATCTAAATCCAGGCACAGTGCAGCCGGTCGATCTAGCGACCTGGATTGTGGCGGCGGCTGTTGTTTTGTAAACCCTAGCAGAGCTTCATCGCTTGCTCTTCTCCACCGTAGCGGCGGCCGACCTTGAAGCATTGGCCAGACAGGCGACGACCGATCGATCTAGCGGCCTGGATTGTGGTGGCGGCTGTTGTTTTGTAAACCCTGGCAGAGCCTCAAAAGGGTGGTAAAGAATAATATGTTGAATATTTAACTGTTATTAGATAAATACTTAAGAAGACGTAATTAGGGTTTGAGTGTATTTAATCGTCGCCATATTTACCCAACAAGACGCCTAGTTACACGCATAATCTTGAAAATTGAAGGGAGGGTTTAAATTTGTAAGATGGCCAACAACTAATTTGAAAATGATCTAGATACAAACAAGTATAAACTAAATATATTACTATAAATAGGCAAAGGAAAACAACATTAATGGTATAATTGCATTGATAGATAACCTGTGATTGATGACAAATATTAAATTTACTGTATGGAATGAACTTATAATCATGGAATCGGAAATGGATGAGATGAAAATTTCAGCAACAGCTTGATAAAGGTAGAGATGAGAAGAGATTTAAAAAGGTAATTCAATCACGACGCACAGATTGTGCAAATGGAAGAGTACCAATAGCACGTCTAAGGGGCAAAGGCGTGCATGTTAGGCGAAGAGTCCAAAACATTTTAGAATACCTGGGCAAATTAGCAGGGAAGTGTTATAAACATAGTCATAAACACCAAAAAAAAGTGTAGAGTACAGAGAATATGAGATGCCAGATACTGATTACAAAAATGGATGAGAACATTTATGGAAAATGCATGTGAAGAGAAAGGTATTATCAATAGCAAATGTCCATTAATCATGCATGTCATCGTCAGAATCATATTTTCCAATTGGAATGCACATCTTTATCATCATCCATGCCATTCACATGGTTAAAGGATGAATAAGTGATCCTAGACAACCAAAACGGACCGTTTACAATACTTATCTTGGCATGACGAGAGAAACACTTGAAAGCGCAAAGGCATGTAGAACAGACACGGGAAGGCGTAAAAAACATGGGAAGGATATGACAGGAGATGAAAACCATTCAAATTTAGTATCATGAAGGCCAGATCTTTAAAGACGAGCAGATCAGCTAATCTAATATTCTAATGTATTTTAAGTTAACATGAATGAGATGAAATGTGTATGAGATGAGAGTTAATATCAACAAAATCCATAGGTACACACAAGAAAAACCTCAAGCACACAAAATAAAGGATTAGAGTAAATATAAATTGAACTCTGAACAGACCGAGTGCCTTAAGAAATTGGAAGGATCATAACTTAAGTCAGACACCCACCTTAAGTAGACAAGCTGATTATGTCTGAATTGGATTGCAGACCTCTAAATGCAATTGCAGTACTTTATGATCGCAACATTTTATAGCAATCTTCCGTTGGAATGATCAGAAGTTTATAGAATTCACTGCAGTCATGAATGAAGAAATCTTCAACTGATCTTTGTTTATGCCACCAGCATCACAGATGCCACTGCTTACATCGATTCCATTGGGCTTTAGAGTAGCCAGCGCTTCATAAACATTTTCTGGGTTGATCCCTCCTGCTAAGAGCCACCCATACTTGCTTTTAATAGGTGGTAGTTTAAACCTCGTCCAGTCAAATCCTTTACCACTGCAAGCATACAACATATCAAGGTTCAAGTGGTTTTATGCAACATTCGTTTGCAACTGTTTAGAAGAAAAATAGTTCGAAACGGCTCTCAAGCCATCACAAAGAAGGTTTTGGGTGAAGTAAATAAGGATTTTGCATCATGGTATCCTTTTCCTAGTCTCTAATATTTTCAGTTTGTAATCCAATCAGGGAACTTTGGTGTGTAATTTAGGTGTTTCAGCATGTTGCTCATAATTGGCCAAAGGAGCTTAGGAGAAGGGCTATGATTGAAACTTTGCAAACTCCATAGGCGAGACGGAGAACAAGGTTCCTGTCATAACTCAAGATTTGCTGCATCAGGAAAAAGATTTTCCCATGTGTCATTTCTCCAAATGACAGCATATGTCTTCTCCTGTGATTCAAGAGGTTAGACACTTGGACAAACTTATCTTTGAGGATGCATGTCTCTCAACAGCTAATTTCATCGCAATAAGTTGTCCAACTATAAAGGCATAGAGAGAGTTAAAAAATGACGCTAAAACTTGACAAAAGAATTACGTACCTGCCACCTGTTGCACTATCCACAAGGATCCAGTCGGCAAGAGAACATTCTTCCTCAGGAATTTGGTTAAGGAGTTCGCCTTCTTCATTGGCATGAAAAACATATACAACTCGCCTTTCTTGCAGCAAAACTGGAAAAGCAGTCCTGGAATGATTTCCATGAAGCTGCACAACTTAAATAGTTAGGATCTTTAGATCTTCACTGCATTGCATGATCACTGAAGTTGGACTTACCTGCACGAGCTCAAGATTCGCTGCATCAGAAACCCTTGATATTGTGTTCACATCATCATCCACAAATACACCTACAGGTTCTGCTCCGTATTCCCTTGCAACTTTCGAAATTTCTTTTGCAACCAAGGTTGAGATGGAACGTTTTGAGTTTGGCCAGAGAATCATCCCAATAAGGTTAGCACCTGCTTCTGCAGCCAGGGCTGCATCTCTTGCAGATGTAATTCCACACATCTTTACTAAAGGGCGACTCCTTTTGCAGTCCTCCTGTGCAGTTGAAATTTCAGTGGACTGCGACATGCAGGCTCTTGTGGCACCTGACCATAGCCTATTTTTTGACAGGTATAATTGTTTCACTTGAAAATCTGCAAAACAGCCATGACACATGAGAATGACATGGTAGTCTAAAATGAAGAGAAATCAACAATTCTTAAGCGTTTATACAAAATCAAATCTTCCAAACTGAAGGGACATTCATAGACCTAGCTTGTCTATGCCAATGGGTGCAATTCACGGAAACATGCAATAATATGCAATCCACATTTGTGAAACATTGAAATGAAACAACGAATCTTGAGGGATCATTTACGATCCTTTTGTCTGTCTTTCAATGATATGACTGAAGCATCAGACAATCAAATAGGCTCCAAAATTTTAATATCCAATACTTCATTGAGGTTAAAGATTTAATTTTAAATAAAATTGATGTAGGTGCCAGTTTGGGTCCTCTCTCTAGTGATCAACATCGAGCTCTAGCTAATTAGAGTAACAAGTTCTAATAACAAATGTACAAGCAGTTCACTTTGAATGGATTGAACGAAGCACTTGCTACTTGGAAGGAGCACATTTCAAGCCAACTGAACCCAGTTGAGCAATCAAATGCGTGCCAACAACAACAGCTATCGACATACTCAATTTAACCATATACTTAAACACACATTATCCTCACAACATTTGTTTTGGATGCATCGGAAAAGTTTCGTGGGAAAAGTAATAAAAAATATTGCTTCGGTTGCAATGTAGGCAATTGTAATTTTTTAAACATGCCGTATAATACTAACCAAATATGTTATTAATTTTCAATGTGGTAAATTAAACCCATTCCTCATCCTCGCGTTACTGAACGAATGTCCAATTGAGATGAGAAAACAAGTTATACCCATGAGTCATTTTTCAAACGTCAATGACTTAATAACATATACATTTTGAATGACATATACAAAATATATCTGATTACTTCAATTATTCGGCTTTCTAATAATGTCAAATCAACGAGGTTTAGAATCTGAATCAACATTATCCAGGTGAGAAAAACAATTAATTAACAGTACCAGGGTGCCCATTTTTGTGGAACTTCAAGACATTGGGCTGAAAATGACTCGCTGCAACCATGCCTGTAGAAGAAAATAGTGAACATGATGAGCATTTGAGCGAACGTTTTATCTGAAGAAATTCGTCAAACAAGTGAAGTGCATAAAAAATAGAGATAGATAGATACTTGTGAGCATCTTAGACTTGGCAGTAGGAAGGAGAAAGTGAATGCACAGGGGAGATTGAGTGAATCAACTCATCATAAAAAATAAAATAAATAAAAAAATCAACCCATCATATGGGACATGATGAACAAAGGAGTGCTGAATGATCGGGCTAATGAGACCCAAATGTGTGACCCGTCATAAGGGCCTGTTTACAAAGGGCCCAATAAGATAGATTTTTTTTTAATTTTTTTTAATTTTATTAAACCTCCAGTGTGGAGGGCCACCTCTGGAATGCCAGACCTTTATTACTTGTCAAGAAAATTGATTAACAATCAATACGGGGGTACATGACGACTTTACCCGTGATATAACCAAAACAAAATTGGGCCGCATCCGAAAACTTCTGACTCTATGAGCCACAACCATATTTTTTAACCTCCTCCTCGTGGCCTTATTACCAACCCCACGAGCATTCCAAAACATAAGATTTTCCATCATCTTAAGCTCGGGAGGAAGATTTACCCCTCTTAGTCTTACGACGCTTGCCTGGAAGGGCCGCCGGTTTGACTTTGTGCTGTAGATCCTTATCGGAGTGCGCCCCCAAATTTATTTCATTAATAGCATGTGATTTCGGCCCCAACTCCGATTCTGACACAGCCTCGCCACTATCATCTGTGGCGCTATCAAGTGTATTAATGGTCATAGATTGTTTCTTTAGTCGCAAAGCACGGTTTTCCTCAAACAGTTGGACGACGACATCAAACAAGTTCCCGTCCTTGTCGTTCCTTGTTGCCGCGAGCACTGAAAAATTACCAGTTACCGCGGATTGAGCGCGCTTGGCCAAAACCTCTGCCAAACGTTCCATCACTGTCGGCTTTACCGAGGCAGCCTCTACTTCCTGTATCATTCCACTCGATTTTGTTTGCGTCACTAAAGAGTCACCAACGGCGAGCAAGTCGCGTGCTGTCTGAGGTATCTCATCCCCTGGGTTGGGGCCGTGAAGAGGCTGGGGCCGTGGACTGACCGTGGCCTGGGGCCGTGGACTGGGAGGCCGTGGGCAGGCCATGCTCGGACGTGGGCTGACTGACTGCTGTCCTGCTCGAGTCAAGGACGGGCTGGGTCCGTGATCAGGATGGACCCGTGGAGTCCCCAGAGTCGTGGTCTGGCTGAGACCGTGCTCTAACGCAGGGCTGGGACTGGTGGTGAGCGCATTCTGTTTGGGGCGTGAGCTGGCTGGGGCGAAGCCACTCCTAATTCCCCTGCCAATGAAGCTCATGTCTCTGATCCAGGAAACCCCAATTGAGCATCCCCAATGTCATCGTGCGACCTTGCCACCAAGTGATGTTCCGGGCGGATAATTTCAGTTGGCATGTCGTCGGAAAGACCACTCTTGACCCCTGAGATTATGTCATCTGTTGGCTGTGTCGGCTGTTCTTGAATTCCAATAGCATTTGCAATCTCCGAAGTTGTATAACCCGCCTCTAGGAGGCATTCTTCCGTAGTTTCTGGAACCTGCTCAGCACTAACATGAACCATGGTCTCACTCTCCTCTGCACCAATGTTTGCAGTAAGCGACTCAAATTTGTTTGACAAAAACACCTTACCTGGATCCGTGGCCACCGACCTCTTCTCCCCAACTTCCTCATTAATCTCCTCCCCCTTACTATGCTTTGTGCCACTCGGACCTGCTGCAGGAATGAGAGGCTTATCTTTTTTGCTAACGAGGACATATTGTTGCGTGACAGTGTTGGGTTCAACCTTTGGCTTGGTCACCTCCTCATTACCTAGATCTGAGGCCTTCCCTCCGTCCTTAAGACTCGGTTTTTTTCTACAAAACTCCTCTTGGTGCCCAATCAGAGAACAAAAGTCACAATATTTGAAACCGGGATATTCGATCTTCTGCCAGAAACCCCTATTATTGGCTCTGTCAATCCACACTCTAGATGGTAATTTCTCCGCCAACGTCATCTCCATGCAAACAAGGGCAAAGCCCGGGCGTGACAGGCATCGAGTATGATCATCCATCCGCAAAAAATCACCAAATGAATTCACAATTGCTTTTAAAATCGGAGGGTGAAAAAAAATGCAAATGTAAGTTAGGTAACTCTACCCATAAAGGCACTGAGATTGGATCTTCTTTCAAACTGAAACCATCATGCCAACGAAAAGCCTTAAAGTGAACACCCCTAATCAGAAAAGAATCCCGCGACAGAACTTTCTTTGCTTCCACCTCAGATTGAAGTCGGACCAATACGTGCCGTTGGTTGAATAAACCAAGCGAAAAATCGCCCAAAATTCCCCAAGTTCTGTGGATCGAGTCTCGAATGTCTGCCAGGGTAGGTCGGTAGCTGGAGAATTTTAGAACAATCACATGTTTTTCCATGAAATCTTCTCCCCGTACTTCATCCGTTGCCGTGATGCTGATGGCAGGTACACCCTCCTTAAGAAAACGAGTTCCTTCGCCCGGGATCTCCGCAGTATCGGCAACCAAAATTTTTCCCAAAATCTGGGCGAAAGAGGGCTTAGGAGCAGCCCCTCCTTCCCCATGTCCATGACCCGAGGGTGGGGGATGTCGGCGGTGGACCCTGACATCACATCAAGAAAATTCCTTGGGCGGCTGTTTCGTATCGGCAATCAATCCTCCTGTGTGCCGGCGGCTGTGGTGTGGCTGTTACGAAACAAAACCCTAACTTCTTCTCGCGAACCAAAAAAAGGATCTGCCCGCCACTGAAGACAAACTTTGCTATAGCAACAGCATGACGACGTGATGTGACGAAGTGGCGGACGTAGTGGCGAACGTGGCGTGACGGCCTATTGCTGGAGTGCCTCTAAGCGGGGAAACCTAGGCGAGCCGCCACACTTCTCAATGGTGCAGATTAAACCCAACCAACTATGGACGGCTGAGATCTAAAAATCAAATCTTAAAATAAATACCCAAAAGGCCCCTCTAAATTGCCTCAGCGACTCTGCTCCGTAGACATAAATTCCATTTTGCCATCATTTCGTCGTTCACTATTTTTTTTTCCAAGGAATGTGATTTCTTGATATATGTCGACATTTCACCAATTTTTTTTTTTTGAAGATGAAATATTTATTTCTTTTTTCAGGTCAATCTTAATTACCTACATTTAAACCAGTTATAATCTTACTTTAGTGTTAAAATTTTGTTATATATATTAGTGATTCTTATGCAATATGTAGTTTGGAGAACATTTTTTTTTTAATTTTTAATTTTAATTTATTATTAATTTTAATTTATTATTATTTTTAATTAAAAACCTCTGCTATGGAGAGACAACTATGACATGTCAGACCTTAATTACTTGTCCCAAAACGGAATATAATAACAAAGTGGGAAGGAAAAACAGAAATTAGACAAATATATCAAATCTAGACTAACCAAAATCCCTAGATCAAAGCCTGTACTTACTGTTACATTTCTTCATTCTAGATGATATTTGAGGAAAAGCCTTGAAGTCTTTGAAGCAGTCGTGATCCAGCTTATTTTCTATTGTCATAATCCTCTTATTGAATCTTTTCATTAATCGTTTGTGGACCTGACATTATTCTTGACTTGATGGTGTTTTCATCCAAATCTTCTTCATCCGAATTGTTGGTATTGGACTGAATGGTGGATCCAGGATTTTAGTCGGGGGGGGGGGGGGGGAATGGCAAGCAAAAAAAAAAATTTCTACCCGAGTTTGTAAAATAAGAAAAATACAACTATAAAATACATTGCATATACCAAATTGAATTAAGTGTAATCCAATTTAAAGCCAAAATAATGTCACAATATCAATAATCTTAGCAAGGGGCAAACAAGCGTAATAACTACAATATATAACTAAAATCCTAAAATAATTACGATAAATATCTAATTGAAGCTAAAAAAAATAAAAATTTACGAACATAATAAGATCCTAATACAATTTCATCGAAAAATGTTTATATGAGGCTCAAATTTTGTACGAATTGGCTAGTGGCATATATTTTCATTGAATTATTTAGTTATTATTTTAGATATTAATTTCAAATATTTTTTTATTGGAGGTTTTACGCCACTTGTAAACAAGTAATTCATTGCTTTAATGTTTACAATTACATATAAAATTGCGTTAAAAACAAAAAAAATAGGGGAATGTCACAATGACAAAATGGTATAGACATAAAGAAATCATACGCTTCGAGAGAACCAAAAATAATTTTTTATTAAACTAAACAATTTTTTAATGTTTGCAGTTACTATAAAATTGTATTGAAAATAAAAAATTAGACGAGTAACAATGATAAAAATAGTAATTATCAATAACCATAAAATGTATAGTAAATAGCCATAAAAATATGCGCTCGATGAGTATCGAACTTAGGTTGTTTACAAAAAATTACCAATCTCCAACCACTACACCAATTAAAAGATGTACAAATATTTGAATGAACAATTTACATATTGTATTATAAATTATAAAATTAAATTTTTTATAGGTTAAGTATATAATAAAATTATTTTAAAAGTTGAGGGAGGGCAACTGCCCCCCCCCCCTCGCCCCTTAGTAGGTCCACCCCTGATTGGACTTCTGTTCGTTTTCGCTATTAGCTTGACGAATAACCAAAACCCCTGAACGACCATAACTTCCAAAGGTCTCTACTAATGGAGTCACCAAAATGGCCTGCTTCTACTGAGACCGAACATTAGGCCAATAGACGAATTGAACTTTGAATCCTTTTTGTCTAAGAACTCACCCATATTCGCATCCTTACCAATCTCGGAGCCCTTCTTGAACAAATCAACAACTTCATAATGGCCAAAATTGGCTGCTTCAGTCACTACCACGGTTACCAACGTGTCGCATCCTTGTTTTTTGCTGGTACAATGTGAATCCCCTACTTTGTGTTCCTGCAACCTGCTATTACCAACATTGAGATCCCTTGATAGCCCGATTTCTTTCCCCCTTGGTAGTCCGACAGCGTATTCCAACTTGAGCATCGCAGTTAGGATTGCCGTGAGCAACACTTTGCCCCATTGTGAGCATCTTGACCATCACGATTGGCAGCACCTTGAGATCCTATGGGAGCATCTTTCAACTCCCTGTGATCAGCACCCTGAACACCCATGCGAGCAACATTCTGAGTCGCATTATGAGTACCATGGCCATCCCTAATTTCAACACCTAGCACACCACCTTGAGCTACAATATGAGCATCTTGAAGTTCCCTGTGAGCATCATTATGAACCGCAGTATGAACACCATAACCTTCACTGTTCTCAGCACCTTGAACCCCACCTTGGACACTCCCTTGAAAACCATATTGAACACCACTTAAAACACCATCTTGAACTCCAATGTGAGTATCTTGAACCTCCCTTTGAGCAGCACCATGAACACCAATGTGAGCATCACCTTGATCATCGATGAGAGCATCACCCTTAGCACCAATATGAGCATCACCTTGAGCACCGATGTGAGCCCCGTGAACTCCACAGTGTCCGCATTGATCATCGCTGCGAGCTTCACCCTGAGAACCACTACGATTCCTTCCGTCGACAACCCTATAAGCATCCTTGGCAACTCATTAGAACCACAATCTTTACTAGAGTCACCACCAATGTGAGGATGTGCAGGACTAGTGCAACCCTCCAACAGCTCGAGAGATTGAATCTTCTACCTTACTCACTTCCCCACTGCCCACCACCACTGGAATTCCAGCACCAACAGGGGATGCGCCCTCTGTTCTAATCCATGTTTCAACAATATAATCATCCGCGCAAATGATGTCCAGGATTCCTGCTTCATTACTACGAATTACAACCACTTTAGTGCTTGTCAAGCCCAAGTTAGACGATGTATTCTTCCTCAAACTTTCAATCTTAATACCCTCCATCATAAAAAAATTTATTCCCAACTGAACCCGATGTTTTCACTAACGCTATTTTTATATCACTTTTGGAATAACTGACCTCCCTTAGTGCTTCCTGTGTAGTTTCCACATGTAGTTGTTTTGTGTCCCGAGTGACTTCTTTTCTAATGGATTTTCTTTGGAGGAGGAGATGTTATGTTCCACGTTTTTGGAATCCTCCTCACCCCTCATATTCTCATCTTCCGTCGACGTATCAACTAAAACCGCAAACTTATTCTTCAAATTTAGTTGTGCATGTTCACTATCCGAGGGTTTTAAATTCCTCTCACCTTCTTGCGAACTCATGATTTCTACTTCTTGACTATCCTTCACCCCACTTGTCCCAATCTTCTTCTTATCATCCTTCAAATTTTTAATAGTGGGGACATAAATTTGCTTCACACCGTGTTGCCCTTACTTTTCCTCGTTCCTCATTTTGCTTTGCCTTTTTAGGTTTAGTTTCTTCCTTAGCTTTATCACCTTCCAACCTAGGATTTTCCTTCTTCCCACCCGTAAGTTTTCTATAATAATCATTTTCATGGCCAATCAATGTGCAATGTTCACGATATTTAAATCCTGGGTATTCTAGTTTCTGCCAATAACCACCATACTTAGGGCTTTTTAACCAAATTCTGGATGGTAAAGATTTAGTAATTTCCATCTCCACACACATGTGTGCAACCTTTGGTCGGGTGAAATATCTTGTACCATCATCAATCCTTAGGAAGTTTCCAAACAAATTTCCTATTGCCTTCATGATTGCCGAAATAAATAAGGCTAAAGGGAGATTCGGTAGTTCAACCCAGATCGAGGCCAACTCCGAATCTTCGCATAGGCTAAAACCCGGATGCCAACGGAAAATTTTGTACCTGACACTCCGAATAGTGAAAGAATCCTTAGATAGCACCTTCTTGACTTCATCCTCCGATTGTAAATAAACTGCCACATGCCTTTGATCTATAATGTCAGGACTAGTACCGTTGGTAAGGGAAATCAACGTCAGAGGCATTTCAAGACTTTCCTAATGGTCTCAAAACTCAATGTTCCCTTTTGAAAAGTGCCCAAATGCTTAGCATCTATATTATAGGGGGAAGGTTTGAGTTCTTGACTTTGAGGACGTGTTGCCTCCATTGCATAGTCGGGTCATACTGTACCGCTAGCATTTTTATTGTTTTCTTTGCATTGCTTTTCAACTTCAAACTTGTATTTTCATCGATCGATAGCATCGAACTAGTCTTGAGCAATGTCCTTTTGAACGTTCCTCCCCATTGTAATTTATTGAATGTTAATGAAAGCTTTTGCTGACTATTGTGCATTGTTATATTGTCTACAGATTGATATTGTGCATTCTTAAGTTAATATTTGTGCCCGTCAAAGTAACTACTCATAGGCTTACTAGTGAATTGGATTGCTAATGCTGCACGGATTGCTAGTCTGTGACAGTTGGTATCAGAGCTAGAGCTTGTTGAATGCAAACCAGGATGCAGGAACTAAGTGAGCGCCTTAGCGCTATGGAGGAACGACAGGCTACTCGAATGCAGAGACTAGAAAACAGAATGGACCAGTTGAGCAGTTTGAGAGAACAGATCAGTCGCCTTGATAGACTCTTTCACTTGGAAGACATAGTGGATTCGCTGGTTGAGCACGTCGACAATTTAGAAGGACGGACAGTCTCTATGGAAGAGTCGCCTCACCCCACAGCTTAGGTGATGAGTGACTTCCAATTACAACTGGAGGACTTATTTACAAGGGTTGGCTTGCTGAACAAGGCCACAGGGACGACTGATCACCCTAGGATGAAAGTGTTTGAGCCAAAGTCATACGTTGGGGTACGAGATGGGAAAGAGCTAGAGAACTTCTTGGTTGATCTGGAGCAGTATTTTCGCGCGGTGAACCCCTGAATCAGAAGAAGCCAAGATCACCATGGCAACCATGCACTTAGCAGGTGATGCGAAACTATGGTGGAGAACCAAATATACAAATATGGAAGAAGGTCGCATCCTTATTAGAACTTGGGCGGACCTCAAAAAGGAACTCAGAAATCAATTCTTGCCCGAGAACACTTATTTCTTAGCAAGGAGGAAGCTCCACACCATCAAACAGACAGGCAATATTCGAGACTATGTTAGGCAGTTCTCAACTTGTTTGCTAGATATTCGAGACATGTCTGAAAATGACAAAGTTTTCTGTTTCATGGAACAAGCTCAGTCGCTTCTGCAAGCAGAATTGCAAAGGCAAAAGGTGACAAATATTACAAGTGTTATTGCAGCAGCAGAAAGGTTTAGTGATTATATGCCCATGGCTGGATCCACTTCCCTGAATCACTCCACAGCTAGAACTGGCAAAACCAATTCAAGCTCAGAGTCGAATGCTCGATCACCTCACAAAAACTGGGGAAACTCAAGTCAGAACCGAGGAAACTACAATTCTCGGCCGTCCAACCAGAATTGGAGTTCCAACAGAAATTGGAATGCCAGCCCTAGCAACTCAAATTACAACAACAAAGGAGGGCAAAACTACTCTGGGCAGTGGAGACCATCTGCACCTGCCCCATGCATTCTTTGCAATAGCAGAGATTACCCAACAGGCAAATGTCCATCCAAACCAGCCCTACACTCATTGATGTCCTTGCTTCAAACAGAACCTTCTAACTCGACCGCATCGAGCTCGAACACCACCAACAGTGAGACCTCCCAGATGGGAGCTCTACGCAAGCTCAATGCTGTCAAAGGAGAAATGTATGAGCACCCACACAAGAAGGCTTTGCAATACATCGACATCACTATCAATGGGTTCCCTTCCCAAGCATTGTTGGATTCAGGAGCGACAAACAATTTTATTGCCCCAGATGAAGCTAAACGTGTGGGTCTAAACTTAGAAGGAGATGTGGGTAAGTTGAAAGCTGTCAACTCTAAGGCAATCTCTATTAATGGTATGGCTAGAGCTGTGCCACAGGTTGGTCCATGGGAAGGAAGATCAAACTTATTGGTCGTCCCACTTGATGATTTTAAGGTGATTCTTGGCCAAGAATTCTTCCGAGGAGCTGCAGTATGACCACTATCTTTCATGGACTCTTTGGGCTTTTTTGGACCCAGACTACGCATTGTACCAACCTCAATTCGACCCACAACTCATGATAGAATATTGTCGGCGCTCCAAGTCAAGAGAGGCTTGGCCAAAGGAGAAGATACATACTTAGTTGTGGCAAAGCTACAGATAGAAGATAATACTAGCAAAATCCCTGAGGGAGTTGCCCAAGTTACTGCTGACTTCAGCGAAGTGATGCCGAATGAATTGCCAAAGAATCTACCTCCTAGAAGGCTCATTGATCACGAAATTGAGTTAGTGCCTGGTGCCAAGCCACCCGCACGTAGTCCATATCGCATGAGCCTTCCAGAGTTGACCGAATTGAGAAAACAACTAGATGGCTTGTTGAAGTCGGGATTCATTCGGCCCTCTAAAGCATCTTATGGGGCACCTGTTCTTTTTCAGCTGAAACATGATGGCAGTCTTCACCTTTGTGTTGATTATAGAGCCTCGAACAAAGTCACTATAAAGAACAAATATCTGCTACCGCTCATCGCAGACTTATTCGACCAACTTGGATCCGCCAGATACTTCACAAAACTCGACTTGAGATCAGGTTACCATCAGGTCCGCATTGTTGCTGGTGACGAACCCAAAACAGCTTGTTCTATTATATATGGGTCATATTAGTTCTTAGTAATGCCCTTCGGCTTGACCAATGCTCCAGCTACGTTTTGCACCCTTATTAATGGCATGTTCCGTCACCTTCTGGATAAGTCTGTGGTAGTCTATCTTGACGATATTGTGGTTTATAGTGGGACTATAGAAGAACACTTACATCATTTGCAAGAAGTGTTCCAAATCCTTAGGGATAATCATCTCTTTGTCAAGAAGGAGAAGTGCTTATTCGGCCATACCCAGATCAATTTCTTGGGTCATGTTATTGGCAATGGCAAGATTCGGATGGACATGGAGAAAGTCAAGGCAATCCATGATTGGAACACTCCTAAGAACGTGTCTCAACTACGTTCTTTCTTTGGACTCGCAAACTATTATCGTCGCTTCATAAGGGACTACTCTAAGAGAGTTGTTGCACTGACAAATTTGTTGAAACAAGACCAAACACGGGAATGGGATAGGCAGTGTGAAGCTTCATTCCAAGACTTGAAACTAGTCGTGATGAAAGATCCAGTATTGGCCTTGCCAGACATCACCAAGCCCTTTGAGGTGCAAACAGATGCATCTGATTATGCCTTAGGGAGAGTTTTGCTTCAAGATGGTCACCCGGTAGCATATGAGAGTCGAAAGTTGAATGATACAGAGTCCCATTACTCAGCTCAGGAAAATGAATTGCTAGCCATTGTACATTGTTTACGGGTGTGGTGACACTACCTCTTGGGATCTCAAGTCCTTGTTAAAACGGATAATGTTGCAGCAGGCCATTTTCTTACTCAGAAGATGCTAACCTCCAAGCAATCTCGACGGCAGGAAAAATTAGCAGAATTTGACTTAGTATTGGAATGCAAGCCAGGGCGCACTAACAATGTAGCTGATGCACTCAGTAGAAGGGCAGACCTTGCAGTGCTAATCCATACCAGTCCGAGTCACACCATCTTGGAGAAGATCAAAGCAGACATATAGATAGACCCACAAGCGAAGGCGATTACAGAGTTGATCAAGCAGGGCAAAACTCGACGGTTTTGGATAAAATATGGAGCAACACTTACAACTGGTAATCACCTCTATGTTCCAAGAACTTCTGGTTTGAGGAAAGAACTTTTGAGATAATGCCATGACACCCATTGGGAGGGACATCCAGGTTGGAGACGAACACTTGCATTGCTAGAGAGGGGGTACTATTGGCTGCAGATACAGGAGGATGTAATGGCCTATGTTCGAACATGTCTCATTTGCCAGCAAGATAAGGTTGAAAGAGATCGACCAATAGGCTTACTAGAGCCCTTTCCTGTTCCAACTCGTCCTTGGGAAAGTGTTTCCATGGACTTTATTACTGGGTTACCGAAAGTGGAGGATTTCAGGTGTATCCTTGTAATTGTTGACCGATTCTCAAAGTATGTGACCTTTGTGCCGACCGGACTGACTTGCACAGCCAAAAATACGGCGCAATTTTTCCTCAAGCATGTAGTGAAGTATTGGGGACTGCCTGAAAACATTGTTAGCGACCGTGATGCTCGCTTCACAGGAAAGTTCTGGAAGGAGTTGTTCAAGCTCTTGGGATCCAAACTTAATATGTCGACAAACCAACATCCCCAATCTGACGGACAGATTGAGCGCTTTAACTCTATGCTCGAATAATACCTTCGTCATTTTGTAAGTGTAAATCAGAAAAATTGGGTGGGGCTACTTGATGTTGCACAATTCTGTTTCAAATTACAAAAGAGCTCAGCTACTCACTCCACCCCCTTTCAGTTAGTCACTGGTCAGCAACCATTGACACCACATACAGTGCTTACCGGATACCAAGGACCCAGCCCAATAGCTCTTGAATTTGTCAAAGCCTGGTAGAAAAACATTGAAGTTGTTCGAGCCTATCTTGAGAAAGCCTTCCGTCACATGAAGAAATGGGCCGACAAGAAACGACGGATTGATCCTTTTGAAGTCGGGGACTTGGTATTGGTGAAGCTAGATATGTTCAACAAGTATAAACGGAAAGCTAGAGCACACAACAATCTGTTTCGCAAGTATGAGGGACCGGTACAGATTATTGAGAAAGTAGGCAAAGTCTCCTATCGCGTCAAGTTACCACATTGGCTCCATTTCACCCATTCTGTCTTCCATGCAAGTAACTTGAAGTCCTACCATGCAGATGCCACTGATTCCACAAGAAATGTATCTACTCGGGCATTGCCTAAGCATCCTACTAAGCCAGATCGAGAAGTGGAAGAAATCTTAGCTGATCGCCTCATCATCAACACAGGCCTGGATAGAGAGTATTTGGTCAAGTGGCAGGATGAGCCTCCTTCAGAGATCAGTTGGGAGCCAGTCGAGCATCTGCTGTCGTACCTCTCAAAGCTGGAAGAGTACTTGGAAAAGTTCGCTGCGAGGGCGTCAGCGAATTGAGTGTGGGAGAGTGTCAGGACTAGTATCGTTGGTCAGGGAAATCAACGTCAGAGGCCTTTCAAGACTTTCCTAATGGTCTCAAAACTCAATGTTCCCTTTTGAAAAGTGCCCAAATGCTTAGCATCTATATTATAGGGGGAAGGTTTGAGCTCTTGACTGTGAGGGACATGTTGCCTCCATTGCATAGTCGGGCCAGACTGTACCGCTATCATTTTTATTGTTTTCTTTGCATTGCTTTTCAATTTCAAACTTTTATTTCCATCGATCGATAGCATCGAACTAGTCTTGAGCAACGTCATTTTGATTGTTCCTCCCCATTGTAATCTATTGAATGTTAATGAAAGCTTTTGCTGACTATTATGCATTGTTATATTGTCTACAGATTGATATTGTGCATTCTCAAGTTAATATTTGTGCCCGTCAAAGTAACTACTCATAGGCTTACTAGTGAATTGGATAGCTAGTGTCGCACGAATTGCTAGTCCGTGACATATAAGACCCATGATGAACTCACCCGAAATACCCCAAGATCTGTGGATTGAGTCCCGAATTGAATCTAAAGATGGCCGAAAACTTGAGAACTACAAAACCAACACGTGGTTAGAAACATGGGATTCACCCCTTGCAACGTCAGAATCAGATAGCAAAAGAGTCGGGCTGCCATCATTTCGAAAACTCGTTGATTCTGTCAGTTTCTCCTCCAAGTCGTCACTCATGCATTTACCTAGGATTTGCGCAAAGGTGCGCCTAGTCTGGCCGGCGTCGTCCTTGCCAGCCAAAGAGGATTCCCTCTTGGCTGGCTGCGCAACAGCCATGGGAGCCCTAGCCGTCTCCCTGTTTTTTTTATACACAACAAAATATTTCAATAAAATCAACTTACGTCATTTCTCCTGGAGTTTACTGTAACAATACCCTTCCTTTTGGTTGAACAGTAAATTTTAGAGTAGAAAATTTCATGAAAAGAATAGGAATATGCAACTTGCCCAACCTGAAGTTGAGCTTGATCACTCATCAAACCATGGGACCTAGTTTTATGGTGATCCATGTCCACCCAAGTTGCACTCCTACGCGAATCTAGTTTCACCATGGTACCCTTCAAATCATCATGATTGCAACCTAGGCAGTTAAAACGGAGTTATAAAGAACTTATAACTCCTTTATAACGTGTAACGGACCTAAATATTCTAACAGTCAGATTTAACAGCAGGTTCTAACAGCAGCCCATATATCGTTCATTTAGCGACCGTTATACATATAATGGTATAAATTATAACGACGTTATACCGTTTGCTAAATATATGTATAAAAAGTATCTGAATCGATTCTTTTCTTTTTTAGATCTAAGAAGGAAGAAAAAGAAACAAAAGGAAGAACAAGAAGACACCAAAGGAAGAAGAAAAAGAAACTGATAATAAATTAAAGAAGACTTCAGATCTCTGATTCTCTGTGACTGAGATCGATCGATCTGACTGTTGGGTTTGATCGATCAATCTAACTATTGGGTTCGATCGATTTGACTATTGGGTTCGATCAATCTTACTGTTGGGTTCGAATTGAAGAAGACTCAGAGAAGAAGGAACTCTGGCTTGTGCAATCTCAGAAAAGAAGGAACTCGGAGAAAAAGAAGAAGAAGAAGAATCAGACTTCATATCTAACTGTTGGGTTCGATGTTGTGGGTTCAATCAACTGTTGCGTTCGATCGATTGGTGGGTTCGATCAACTGATGGGTTGGGTTCGATTGACTATTGGGTTCGATATTGTGGAAGAAGAAAAAGAAGAACAAGAACAAGACGAAGAGGAAAAGAAGGAGGACTGACCTGTAAATTCTTTTGTAGTTCCAAACCTCTGACCTGTAAGTTCCCTTCCATTCAATTTCATCAATTTCCAAATCGCTAGTTTCATCAATTTCCAAATCGCTAGTTTCATCAAATTCAAACTCCAGTTTCATCAATTTCTTCTTCTTCTGTTGTTCAATTTCTTTAATTTCATCAATTTAATCAGTTTCCAATTTCATCAGTTTTCAATTTCATCAATTTCTTCTTCTTGTTCAAATGAAATTTATTGAATGTATTTGATAGTGTAGATGATTCTGGGATCTTTGTAAGTTTTCGTTCTTCTTTAAGTGGTTTGTGTACTTGAAAGAAATAAGAGCAATGAGTAATGACACGAATTAATGAGTAATGACACTTAACATGATGTAGTAATACTTAGTGAGAATATTAAAATATATTTTATTATATACCGTTATAATCCGGTATAACCTATAACGCTCCTAAACCGTTATGAATCTATTATCCATTTTAACTGCATACATCGCAACATAAATATATCAATAAATATTTACCAACAATTATAGCCGGCCATGTTGAACTTTCCATCATTCCGACACATTTCATCATTCCTAAAAAAATATTTGAACTTTCCATTGGAGAAGTAAATACTATTAAGCTAAGGAATAGTTGAAACCAGAACCACACAGAATTGGTCGATGCAGTCTTCTTCCACACCTACAAATGAGACTCTCTTTACATTATTGTACCAGATAGTGGTCACCAAAGTCAGCAACTTCGGCTTGCACAAACACGTTGGACAATTTTCCACATTCACATATCCTATTCACACTCTGTATAACTCTGCATCCACACTTGTCTCTTCTGTCTGCACCCCCAACAACATTCAAATCCAAACCCTACTGTCCCTTTCTCACTTTTATTCAAATCTCCCACACCCCTTTTGCTTTTACATATTTTTTTTTTTAAAGACAAGCTGAGCTTTTCTTTTATCCCGTAATCAACGAGTCTGGTTTCATTTTTTAGGTAATTTTAGTAAGTTAATTTTAAGAAATATATGTATATAGAAAAAATGTAAATATTTGGATTATAATTTTGAAGTTATCAATATAATTTAAGCATTTTAAACTCTTATAAATTATATTATGAATCTCGTAATGCAAATTATATATTACGTAAGAATAACATCTATTACAGCCTTTCAAAAAAAAAACATCTATAACAAGATTTTCATATTAAATTAAGGTTTGATTGAAAAATGTATAAAAATTCAGATTGGCCTAATGAAAAAATAAATATTTTAAATTTTGAAACAAATTTAAGTAGATCGAAAAAAAAATTATTTAGTAAAATTTCGACTTTTTAACAGAGTTCGAATTTATCCGGGACAAGTCTACTCACTGAAGTGTTTTTGCTCTGCTACTAGTTTTGGTTTTAAATCCGTAGAGACTCTAACAACATTGTTTTCTGCTCTCTTCCAAAATGAAGATCTCTTCTACTACTACTACTACTACTACTACTACAAACTCTTCTCTTGATGCAAAGCTTCAAAATTCCAATAATGGGTGCCTCTCTGGAATCCTACGTCGACTTCTATGCAGTGGAAGTCTTCGTACCCACCCGTTCGATTGCATTAAAGAATCCAATTCCATTGAATCAAATCATCACAAGAATGAAACATTTGAAGGAAAGAAGGAAGAAGCATTGGCCGCAACTCCAGGAGTGGTAGCTAGACTAATGGGCCTTGATAAAATGCCGGAGCTGAATTCTGTGAGGAATTTAGACTCATTTGGTCGAAGCAGATCAGTGAATTCAGTGGGTTGCTGGGCTGATTTTGATCCAACTCAAAGGCACCACGGACGGGTTAAATCATCTCTATCTTTTCGAGAAGTACCTACATTTCTACTACAGGAGAATGATGAGTTCTTGGTTCTTAGCTTTGGAGGTGTTCGCGAAGAATGTAGTTTGGTTAGAACTAATTTGGGCTCTGGAGAAGTGAAGCAGGAGAGCAAAAGCAGAGAAGACCAGTATAGTAAGAAGAGGAATTGTAACAAAGATAGGAAGATTGGCGAAAGAGATAAAGCTAAGGATTCACATTCGATACCTGCTCGAAAAAAGAATGGTTTCAGACAGCCCCACGGTGCTCAAAGGCCGAAAGGTCGATCCAGGAGTGGCAATGATAAGGCACTGATGAAGAACAAAGTGGAAGCTAAATGCAATTCAGATAATTTGAGCCCAGTATCAGTTTTTTATCTAGATGAATTTGTTTCTGAATCAGAAACACCAGTATCTAGTGAGATTTTGATCCTCGATTTCCCATTACTGATTTGAAACATTGTACATAGTTTGATTTTTAACTTAAAAGTTGTATAATTATGTGTTGGACAGAAGAAGGTTCAAAGTCGCGGAGCTCGAATTCAAGAAGAAAATTGTGTCCAGAACTTGCAAATGCTGAGTACCCACCTTCAGATTACTGCATTTCATTCTCAGTGCTCCCAGAATCGAAATCAGTCAAGAGCAAAAGGACTAAAATGAAGAAGGATTCGCGTACTTTGGAGGTGTGCAAATTGACAGGAGAAGACATGAGCACTTTACAATGGATGCCAAGAGAAATGGCGAAGATGGACGATTTTGAAGAGATAAAGATGGAGTTTGGACTACAAATTCTAGATCAACTTCTGCTAGAGATTGTTATGGAACTTGGAGAGCTTTCGGTATAGAACTTTATTTTGTAATGGGTATAGTTAGTAGCTCTGTCAAATTGTAAGTATGACTAAATCTGCAGAGTTTCTCTATATTCTTTTCCTTGAAAGATCTAATAAAAGAAATCATCCACTGTTTAACCGTTTCGTAGAGCATCCACTGTCAGTGCTCGAGATATCTTGATTACTAGAAACGTTGTTCGACCTTACAATAATCGGAAAAAAAAAAAAGCATCAATCAAGGCTGTGGAGTATACTCATGTACTTTTTGTTTCCTTTCGTACTGATCATTGACGGGGGCTTGATACATAATTTGCTTTATTTTTTTTTCTATTAGAGCCTTCAGACGCTCGTATTCTTCACGCCCAACAATCCTAGTTCCAATATCATAAAACTCATGCGATTTATTGATGTTATTACCTTAGATGAACTTTATGCATATGCTATATACTCAAGTGCCTCTCTTCAACAATGCTTTATTTATCTACAAAATTGTGTAAGATTACCTTTACTGATCCAAGCAATTGGACTGCTCACAAATAAATTTCTGAAACAATAGAAATATAATAATGTTCTCAGGAGCTGGCTGCCCACCGTCACCATGGCAGTTCCTACCGCCAGATCAGTCTAAGTCATAGGACAGGATGGTTCCTTATGGGTAAGGGGTGCCTTCTCTAATTTTTTTTTTCCAGAGTTCGCAAATCAACACCTTAATCTATACACGGCGACACCTGAAGAACAACATAATAATGCACAATCCTTAATCTATCCACTACTATACCTGACAAACAACATAATAATGCACAATATAATGAATACACGAGATAGACTCCATCATGGTAATTAGATATCTACCCTGACTTACAGGTTTTGATTGAGAGCTATATGTAAAGTAAACAAAACTCCGGAACTAAACATTGGAAGTGATGATTTCCCTACTCGCTCAGGATTACCAACATAATTCTAAGTCCCAGTATTCATCCAAGTTTCTATTGACAACAAACTAATAAGAAAATTCATTTGGGGATCTACTCGGAGAAGAATAAGTACCATTTGATTTCATGGGAGAAGTTGCAAAACAGTTGATCAAATAGGTTTGAGATTTAGAAAGATGAGGTAAAAGTTAACATTACTCAATAAATGGTTGTGAAGGTTTGGCACATAACAACAAGAGTATTGGATTGAAACCACTTACTATCATACCATATCATATCATATGAATTGACATTAAAAAACTCAAAAGATATAAATGGATGAAGATAATTAAAGTCAAAACAAAAGATTTTCAGTGGTTGTCACACTGAGTTAAATAATTACTGGATTAGTTTACATGGATTGAAAGATTCAGTGGTTGGTGGAGCCACTTGCCTAGTTACTCTGCTAACAAAAGTTACTTCAATGCCTCATAAGAGAAATTCTAAATGACGAGGGAATGAGCGAGGGAAATGAGGTGGCGAGGTGAAAGCCGTTCATTTCTCTCGAGATGCGTGCGTTAACTTTTCTCACACGCATTTCAAGGGAAATGAACGGCTTTCACCTTGCCAGCTCATTTCCCTCGCTCGTTTCCTCGCTCATTCCCTCGACATTTAGAATCGCTCGCCTCATCATTATCACACACACTGAAAACTTATACAAAACACAACAATTCAAAAGTATATGTTAACCATAATTAAAAATTTGAATGATAAACGAAATCAATTAATTAGACAGTAAAATTTACAATATATCTTAACAGTATGATCGCAAGGGTGAAACTTAGAAAGATATCATAGTGCCTCAGCCTTTGTTCACCAACTCGAAACTTGTACAAAACAGAACAGTGATAAGAGAGACCCCACAAATCGTACATAGGATCACTTATCAACTCAATAACAGTTGAAAACACCAATTCAGCATTGAAACACAAATGGGCCCTACATGGGCCACGGCTCATGGCCCACTTCATTAGACAGGAAGACCCAAAGTCGAGACTCGAGACCAATATAACAACCTCATTATGAACGTTTCATAAAGCAGAATAGCCAGTCACCGTCCAAATTTTAGCTCTTTCAAAATGGTCAACACAACACATCCATCAATTCGAGTTGGGCTTATGTCTCCTTCTCTATTAGTCCCATTAGGCCCGCCCCCCCTCTCTGATTAATCAACTGGGCCCAAGTTTAGCTATATGACTTTAATCACTTGTACTGAATGTAGATTTACCATTTGAATTTTGGTGAGTGAATGTCCATTCCATTGTTTGATAAACATAAGGTAGGCTGAAAATTTGGTATTTGCTCCCTGATGGAGCACAAGGAGATGTCGTTGTATTGACTATCCCAAAAATTACAAGAGTGGTCAATCGAAATGAAATGCACCAGAATATGGTTCCCTTTGAACTTTTGTAATTTATGTGGAGGAAAACATAGGGAGGGGTTACTCCGAGTTGAAAAATTTTAGAGAGCCTGGAGAGGGGTAGAGTTGGTTTGATCCCGTGCGAACCACCTTCTCCTAAACATAAATTAGTATTTTTGGACCAGACTAGTTAGAAGCTCTCCTCCAAATTATTAGAGCATGGGAATACTCAATTCTTCTCTAAAATCATTTTTCAAAAAAAAAAAAAAAAAAAGTAAAAAGTACGCTAGAAGAAGGGCTTGAACCTTCGACCTTGTGGTTAACAGCCACACGCTCTAACCAACTGAGCTACTCCAGCCGATTTGGTCGAAAAGCTCACTTTTCAATAATATATGCTTTCTAAATTTTCGATTATGTTGGACAGAGGAAGAAAGAAATTAAAGCTAAAATTCGATTCTATTTATGTTGAATGAAAAACATATCTCCAATGGCAATTGATTTCGTACTTGGATAATGTAGGCCACTATTCGATTCTATTTATGCCTCACAACCCTAACATTGATTGTCATCCATTTCTAGAGAACCACAGAAGCTATTATCAAAGAGTCTTCTTTATCATAATCCTTATGTGTAAGTCACTAAACAAGTGTCAATTATCCAAGAATAGAAAACCTAATATGTCCTCTGCTTCCCACTACTGAAAGTGGAGAACCCCCTCCCCTATATGATAAAAAATAAAGGGAGAATTTTCCCACTATAAGGCCAAAATGTGAGAAAAAAAGACACAAGATGAGGGCCCTTAACAGGTCATGGATGTGACTTTGTTAGGATGTCAACACCTCATCACTTCGTTTTTTTTGTTTTTAAGGTCCTTTTCAGTGATTTAGATGACTACAAAACAAATGCAAAAGACAAGCACGTAAGAGTCTTCGATTCAACTTTGGCTGTATGTACATTTCAAAAGGCAAACAATGAATTTGATTGACACCAAGATTGGTTTCCCTGTCCATCTATCAATTACTGGGGATGAATTGACCATTGTAAAATAAAGAGATTATTCTCGCAGGAATTCTTGTGTGCATAGCCAGCCAAGTTGGGGTTCAATTACATCAATGGAATATGTCTATGATCAAGCTGTTAGAAAAACTATAGGTAATAAAGATAGTTGATTCCGATTCTATTGTTCTATTGGAGATGCTTCATGATTTTTTTTATGCATTGGCCACAGGTTCTACTACTGGCATTTAGTCTGGTAGTAATTCCTTTTTGAATTCGCCAAATATCAAAGGAGGAAAAAGAATATGATTTTACCGAAACAAAAATGCTAGAAAATTAGATTTTGCAACTAAAATGATGTAGTGTAATCATGAAATAATGATAAAGTACCTAAAGTATTTATGCATATTTCGAGGTTGTAATTAATGATGCTAATATTATTATTTTATTGGATTTGTTTACACAGCAAGGGAGGAGGTGCAGCCGTTCACTCTCTTTGAAATGCGCAAAAATACATCGAGATACACACTTTCACGTATCTCAAAAGAGATGAACAACTTCACCCCCCTCCCTCGCCCGTTTCCTCGCTCCTTTCCTCGTCATTTAGAATTTCCCCATTTTATTTTATTTTAAAATGAAAGTCTGAGTTAAAGTCCCAGATAAGATCATTAAATAGTCAAAAGAAACTACATTAACGTTCAGTACACCTCAAGCTCGACAAGAACCCAACCAAAACCTAACTAATGCTCACCCAAGAATTTAGACATCATCTACCAACAACTTTTTCTGAAATTCTCACCAATGCACATAATAGACATCATCTAACAATTACTCGTCTCTCTTACTGGTTGCAAACCATCCCAACCCACCTCTCAAATTCTATCTCTAATAGTCTAATTAACATCTCTTTCTTGTATCCTAACCTAATGTTGGTCACTTACAATTGTGATAAGATCCGGAAGCAAATGAGAACAAATGAGTGTTTATTGTTGAATGAAAACAATCTTTATATGGAAAATATGTACAAGCAAGCTTTCGAGAGGTTTGACGATAAGAGAGAAAATTTCACCCCCTTTTCTACTGTAATGTCCTTATTTATAGGAGTATCCCTTCTTATTGCTAACTCTCTGTTTTGGACAGATTAGCACCTTTCTAACAACCCAACCACTTGCATTCCTAATAGCAACTTGCTTTCCCTATTGATTTTCTGATTTATATTTCCTTCTTGTATATGTAAACCTTATAGGAGACCTATCAATATCCCCGCTCCAAAGACGCACCTTGTCCTCAAAGTGGAAAGAAGGAAATTGGTAGTAACAAATTGAAATCCTCCCAAGTTGCTTCATACCTGGTAATCCTTGTCATTTGATCAAAACTTCCAATGTACTTTGCTCTCCCTTGACCGTGTGACGCACGTCTAACAAAGATTCAGGTTGGATCAGTAACTCAAATTCACTGTTGAGTTGTGGAGGTAGGAGGTTGACATGAGAACAGATCCCTCTTGCTCGCCGTAACTGGGATATATGGAACACAGGATGAATCTGTGTGGCAGATGGTAACTCCAATCGATAGGTAACAGATCCCACTTTTGTTAAAATTTTATAAGGCCCATAGAATCGTGCCGATAATTTTTTATTAGCTCAACGTACCAATGACGTTTGGCTCATCCATTTCAAATGACTCATCTCTTCTAGACTTATCAGCTTGTTTATTCATATGCTATTGTGCATGTAACAAATGCATTTTTAGGGTCTCCAAAATAATGTCCCTATCCAATAGTAGTTGCTCCACTGAAGATACAACCGTGGTGCCTCTGTACACCTCAGTATTGGAGGTGGATCTCTTCCATACAGAACCTTAAATGGAGTGTATCCCGTAGCCGAATGCATGGAGGTGTTGTACCAATATTCAGCCCAAGGTGGCCACTTATACCACTGTCTGGGTTTTTCAGAAGTAAAGCATCGGAGATAAGTTTCAAGACATCGATTGAGCACCTTAGATTGCCCATCTGTTTGAGGGTGGTATGTCGTGCTATGCTTCAATGTGGTGTCTTGCATACCGAACAATTCACTCCATAAATGACTAAGAAAGACCCTATCTCTATCTGATATAACTGATTTTGGTGTCCCATGAAGTCGAATAATATCCTTCGAAAATACAGAGGTCACCCCTTTAGTTGTGAATGGATGCTTCAACCCAGAAAAATGAGTGTACTTGCTTAAGCGATTCACCACGACCAAAATATTATCAAACACTTCTGAGCGTGGCAACCCTTCAACAAAATCCATGGTAACTTCATCTCAGACTTGAGTGGGTAAGGGAATGGGTTGAAGAAGACCCACTGGGGATGTAGCCATAGTTTTGTTGCGTTGACAAACTTCACATTCACTAACCATTTTTCGAATATTTGTCTTCATCCCGACCCAATATAGCTCCTTAGCTATTCTCTGGTACATTTTGTCTCTCCAGAGTGCCTCCCCCCCCACCTTGGAATTATGAAACTCCTTGAAGAGAATGAGAATGAGAGAAGAGGATCGAGAGATGACTAACTTGTTTTTATAGTATAACAGGTCTTGAATGATCATGTAGCCAGGGTTGCCTGAACCTTGCAATACTCTATGCTTCAATTGTGCTAGAGTAGTATCACCCAGTATCTCTGATCGTAATACTTTCCAATCCCACCAAGTAGGTAAAGTAAATTGGAAACAGGATGGAGAAGATGTAAATTCTTGATAGAGCATCCGCGGCTGCATTGGACAACCCTGTTCTATAATGAATTTCAAACTGGTAACCCAGTAACTTGCTTACCCATTTGTGATACTCTGACCCAATCACCCTCTGTTCCATTAAGAACCTCAAGCTCTTATGATCAGTGCGAATGATGAATTTCCTCCCTAACAAATATGATTGCCACTTTGTAACCGCCAAAACAATGGCCATCAACTCTTTCTCGTAGATGGGTTTGAGCCTGGCTCGTTGCCCAAAGACCCGACTAAAGAAGGCTACTGGTCGTTGTGCTTGCATTAATACAACCCCCACCGCGTAGCCTGAATCATCTGTTTCCACTACGAAATCCTTAGAGAAATTGGGTATTGCTAGCACCGGAGCCTTAGTTATGATCTGCTTCAAGTTTTGAAACGCTTCTTCTGCCCCTTAATTCCAATCAAACTCATCTTTCTTTAACTGAGATATCAAAGGCCAAGTTACCTTACTATACTCCCTTACAAACTTCCTATAATACCCAGTGAGACCCAAAAACCCACCTAATTCAGTAAGAGTTTTGGGTTGTGGCCAATCTAAGATAACTTGAATTTTTTACTGATCCATGGCGACCCCATTTACTGAAATAACATGTCCCAAATAACTCAACTTTGAACACCCGAACTCACACTTCTTTTGATTGGCATACAATTGATGTCTCTGTAATAACCCCAAGACTGTTTCCAAATGCTTTATATGTGCTTCAATTCCTTGACTATATACCAGTATATCATCGAAGAACACAAACACGAACTTATGCAAATATGGCCGAAATATGGAGTTCATTAGTGCTTGAAACATTGCCGGCGCGTTTGTAAGACCAAAGGGTATTACTAAAAATTTGTAATGTCTTTCATGTGTACGAAAAATAGTCTTTGCTTCATCCCCTTCCTGAAGTCGAATCTGGTGGTAACCCAAATTTGAGATCCAACTTGGAGAAGATATCTACCCCATGAAGCTCGTCTAACAATTCATCGATGATAGGAATTGGAAATCGATCCGAAACTGTCTACTTATTTTGCGCACGGTAGTCCACACAGAATCGCCACCCTCCATCCTTCTTCTTGACTAGTAGTACTGGACTAGAGAAATGACTTACATTGTGTCTTATAATTCCCGCATCCAACATCTCTGATATCAACTACTCAATTTCATTCTTCTGGAATTGAGGGTAGCGATAGGGACGCACATTGACTAGGCTCTATCCTTCGTGCATGACAATCGAGTGCTCATACCTCTTTTTGGAGGTAGCGATATCTCTTCAAAACTTCAGACAATTTCTCGGGTGTCTCCGAGACCTCACCCAATGGCACTGACAGATTTCCCAACTCCACCAAGAACCCCTGTCCTTCCTGCTTAATTATGTGTAACATGGTTTTTAGTGAAACCAGACTCCACCTTAATGAGGGATCTCCCTTGAGAGTGAGAGTTTCAGACCCAACTCGAAAGCGCAGGACTTGCTCCTTCCAATTTACAAAAATAGTTCCCAATGTCTCCAACCACTGAATTCTCAGTATGACGTCAGAACTGCCGAGCCCTAATGAAAGGAAATCTTCCATAATTTGTATCCCTTGTAACATTAACCGCACCCCTTGACAAACCCCACTCCCTTGAACTGACTCACTAGATTCCATGGTCACCCCATAATTTCCAGTAGCCGTAATCGGTAACTCCACTTGTTCCACCAACTTTTGAGAAAAAAATTGTGCGTCGCCCCAGTGTCAATCAATACCACCATTGGTTGACTTGTGATATCTCCCTCGATTTTCATAGTCTTTGGAGTTGTTATACTTCCACCACTTGGCTTATCTCAGCCACCTCCAACTCTTTTTGTTCTTCCAACTCCTAAACTCTTTCTTCCTCCATTTCCCCTTCCTTCTGGGCGATGAGTACACTGACCTCTTTCATTTTGCAACGATGACCCAGCGAGAACTTTTCATCGCATCTGAAACATAGCCCTTTTTCTCGCTTTGCTTGGTAATCGGCATCAGACAACCTCCTGGTTTCTCCTTTCTGGAACGAAGCCCTCTCAAACTTTCTAGAACCTGATGCTTGGCGGTGGTTGTAGGAGTCTTTAACTAGAGACTTATCGAAGTCTCTAGAGGGTGCGATCAAGGGATGCCCTACTGGGCTTTGTTCATTTTGCTTTTGTCCACCCCGGGCCCAGTTGGGATAGTGTTTCAAGCCCGATCTAGCTAAGTCTATTAAGGCCTGCTTTTCTTCCACTCTTTGGGCTAGGTCCATGGCCCGACCAAGTTGACCCGATTCCAGCATCCTCACCTCCTCCCGAATCGAAGGCTTCAAGCCATTGATGAACTTGCTTAGGTACACATCCTCCGTCAGGGTTTCTAATGGAGCTGCATGTGTGACGAACTTCCGGCTGTAAT
Organism: Berberis thunbergii; assembly: GCA_003290165.1. Classification (NCBI taxonomy): domain Eukaryota; kingdom Viridiplantae; phylum Streptophyta; class Magnoliopsida; order Ranunculales; family Berberidaceae; genus Berberis; species Berberis thunbergii. The sequence goes on from QNQO01002340.1 coordinate 70,191, forward strand.
CAGCCACTGAACCCTCTTTCCGAAGAGCAAGAAATTGCTCACACAAAAACCCTTCTTGATTTACTCAAAATTGCTTGAGTAGTACCCTTTTAGTTCTTCCCAAAATAAAATCGGTCTCCTCTTACTCTCCCATTGATACCAGAGAAGTGCATCTGCTTCAAAAGATATTACTGTCGCTTCAATCTTTTCTTCATTGTTGTATCTTTGGAAGGAAAAAATCATTCGGCCTTCATGATCCAGCCATCTGGATTTGATCCCTCAAAGGTTGGCATTTCCAACCTTCTGTGTTTTCTGTCAAACTGATACCCCTGCGAAAAAGATCCTCCACCTACCACTCCAATCGGACTGTGCCTCAAAATTGGTTGGAGGTACTTGATATTTTTCTGTCGTAGAAGCAATTTTGAGGGTTTCTTCTTGCATCTTTATCATCTGCTCCATCCTTTGCATCATTTCTTGAAAATCTTCTTTCAACAATCCTACTTGCCCTTGAACAACTTCCACAACCTCTTCCATGACCTCAATCCTTGCGTTAGCACTGGTTCCAGCTCCTTTTCTAGCCATCACTTCTTAGGATCGGATTGCTCTGATACCAGATTTGATAAGATCTGGAAGCAAATGAGAACAAAAGAGTGTTTATTGTTGAATGAAAACAGTCTTTACATGGAAAACATGTACAAGCAAGCTTTCAAGAGGCTTGAACTCTCCCTGTGAGCAAAAACTCTATCGATAAGAAAGAAAATTCCACCGACCCCTTTTTCTACTGTGTTGTCCTTATTATAGGAGTATCCCCTCTTATTGCTAACTCTCTGTTTTGGACAGCTTTAACACTTTTCTAATTGTAGAAAGAAATACTTCAATTTGTGTGTGTTATTGATTCATCCCACAACAGGGGTATATATACAATAGGGTTTCTTGTCTTACAATAAACAATCTTACATAATATATTCTACATTACCTAAAGTTACAAGAATATATTCTAGAATATATTACAGAATATATTCTAGAATATCCTGAATATATAAATGTTTCTATGATTAGAATATATGCAGCTTTCTATACTCCACCTCAAGTTGGTGCATAGATGTCTTTCATGCCCAACTTGTCAACTGAGCTATCAAACACTTTCTGAGATACCCCTTTAGTAAGAACATCAGCTAATTGTTCATCTGAGGTTACAAATGGAAAACGAATAACTTTCCTGTCAATATTCTCTTTAATAAAATGGCGGTCAACCTCCGCATGCTTTGTTCGATTATGCTAAACTGGATTATGTGCAATCTGAATGGCAGCTGTATTATGACAATGTAAATCCATAGGCCTTTGTAGCTTGAAACCCAATTCCTTCAGGACATTATGGATCCACAACATTTTTCAAACTCCATGTACCATACCTCGAAATTCAGCTTCTGCACTTGATCTAGCAACAACTTTTTGTTTTTTACTATGCCAAGTTACAAGGTTCCCACCAACAAAAGTGAAGTACCCTGATGTAGAGCGTCTATCAGTTTTATCACCAGCCCAATCCACATCTGTGCATCCAACAATTTCCAATTCATTTTTTTCAAACAATAATCCCTTACCAGGCGCCATCTTCAGATATTTCAAGATACGAAATACTGCATTCATATGCTTTTCACTAGGATAATGCATAAACTGACTAACAACACTCACAACATAAGCAATGTCAGGTCTAGTATGAGAAAGATAAATTAACCTTCCTACAAGGCGTTGATACCTCCCTTTATCAGTAGGGACTTGATCAGGAAGAATAACAAGTCCATGATTCATCTCAATGGGTGTCTCTATTGGTTTGCAGTCTAACATCGTTTCAGCGAGCAAATCAAGAACATATTTCCTTTGTGAAAGTGAAATCCCTTTCTTCGACCTTGCAACTTCAATACCCAGAAAATACTTCAGTTGCCCTAGATCCTTCATTTCAAATTCCTTCGACAGATACTTTTGCAAATAATTTATTTCTTTCAAATCATCTCCTGTAACGATCATGTCATCAAGATACACAATTAGAGTTGTAATCTTACCATTCTTGTGTTTGATAAACAAGGTATGGTCAGAGTTGTTTTGTTTGTACCCAAAAGCTCTCATGGACTTCAAAAATCTTCCAAACCAAGCTCTTGGAGACTGTTTCAGGCCATACAAAGACTTCTTCAATTTACACACCTTACCAACATCTCTTGGATTATTCTTCACGTCTGGAGGCATATCCATGTACACTTCTTCCTCCAAATTTCCATTTAGAAATGCATTATTCACATCAAGCTGGTGCAAGGGCCAATCTTTATTTGCTGCAATTGAAATTAAAATTCGGACAGTATTAATCTTCGCCACAGGTGCGAAATTTTCCTCATAATCAATTCCATGGCGCTGTGTATATCCCTTGGCAACTAATATTGCCTTGTATTTATCAATAGTTTCATCTGCATTAAGCTTCACATTAAACACCCAACGACATCCTACAGTCTTCTTTCCAACAGGCTTGTCTACTACTTCCCATGTGACATTCTTCTGAAGAGCTTTCAATTATTCATTCATTGTTGTTGTCCATTTTGGATCCTTCAATGCATCCTGCACGTTACTAGGAATAGATACAATAGATAATTGATTAATAACAAGTGCATGTGACTCAGAAAGCTTATGGTTAGACATAAAGTTAGCTATAGGGTATTTAGCTTGGGCTTTGATGTCTGGTTCATATTGCTTTTTAGGAACTCCCTTAGTAACCATTTGTGATTTCCTAGGTTCAACACTTTCTAACACAGAAGACTCATTAGGGGTTAAAGGTACCTGAGGTGGATCATTCTGAACGAGATCTTCAGTTGCTGATGTAGAAGGGGGAATGTTGTGTGTGTGAGTTTCAGATACATTTTGATCATTTGTTTCTGTTTCATAAGGGAACTGATTGCTAGGAACCAAGTGGTCAATTGTCTGCCCATTGGAAGTGTCTAAGTCATTTTCTGCTGCTGCAGGAACTTCAAATTGCTCCTCCAAGTGTTCCAATTCTTCAAAGACATCAATATTAGCAATAGAACGAGGATTCCCTTCACTATCGCTTTCTCCCTGAAGAGAAGACTAGGAAACTCCCCCTAGTAATATGGCTCAGATTTATGGAATGAGACATCAAGAGATATATATGCATTCTGTCAGTGAGCGGGTCATAACATTTGTACCCTTTTTGGAGCTCTGCATAACCCACAAAAATACATTTCTTCGCATGGGGATCAAGCTTGTTCCATTGTGGTTTTGGTATGTGGACATAAGTTGTGCACCCAAACACTCAGGGCTCCAAATTAGGCATAGATGGGATGGACAAAAGTGTATGAAGCTTCTGATCAGGATTCTTGAACTCAATTACTCGTGAGGGACTACGGTTGATAACATATGCTGCAGATTTCACTGCTTCACCCCAATAGGATCGAGGTAGATTTATGCCAAACAGGGAAGCACGAACAACTTCCAACAACTTCCTGTTCTTTTGTTATGCTGAACCATTCTGTTGAGGAGTACCAGAATTGGAGGTTTGATGACGAATTCCATTTGACCGACAAAACTCAGACATAAGGCCATTTACAAACTCTCCACCATTATCAGATTGAAACACTCTGATGGATTGTTGGTACTGTGTTGCCACCATTTTGTAAAAATCAGTAAACATTCCAAATACATCTCTCTTACTTTTCAGTAATGACACCCATGTCATTCGAGTGCAATCATCAATAAAAGTTACATAATATCGAGTTCTAGAAAATGAAGGAATTTTTGCAGGACCCCAAACATCGGAATAAATTTTCATAAAGGGAACATGACATCTATTAATACTTGGCGAATATGAAATACGGTGGCTCTTGGCTAGTTCACAAATGTCACAATGAAATTCTGAATCACTAACAACCGAAAATAAATGAGGCTGCAACTTCTTAAGATAACTAAAAGACAGATGTCCTAAACGACGATGCCATAACCATAAAATTTCATTCGCATTATCGACCCTTATGACCTGATTAGCTTGCCCCAAAAGATTCTTGCGTTTCTCTCCAGTCTCTGTCAGATCCAAGTAGTATAATTTCCCCCTTCTAACACCATAACCAAGAATCTGCTGAGTTAGAATGTCCTAAAATACACAAAAAGATGGATAGAACGTCACAATACATGCAAGTGTTAGAGTAATTTGATAGACAGACAAGAGGTTATAAGCTAGTAATGGATCAACTAAAACGGATTCAAGAGTTAGGGTATCAGATAACACAATAGAACATTCTCCACTAACTAGAGTTGGAGTACCATCAGCAGTAGAGACAACATTTTGAGAGGAAGCTCTAAGATTTTTCATAAGGTTAGGGTCATTTGTCATATGATCAGATGCTCCTGAATCAATTATCCATGTACTATTCAAAATAACTTTATCATTCATACCTGATTGTGCTACATTAGCAGAAGCACTGTCTAGATGTTCATTCCCAGCAGTAGTAATGGCAGCATTGTTTATATTCTTTTGTGGCTTCTTGGTGAAGTCCCACCAATTAGGATAACCAATCACTTCATAACATCTCTTCTTGCTATGACCTAATTCTCCACAAACATTACACTTCTTATTTGCATATGGATTTGATTTACCTGTAGGACGACGAGAAGGGGGATCGGAGAAGCCTGGAGGAGTAACTACCATGCTCTGAACAACCAAAACAGAGGATTCGGTAGATACAAAATGCCCCATAGCATGTTTCTCAGATTGCACATTGCGGATGTAAGTATAGCTCTGCTCCAAGGAGAATTTGGGTTCCTTGTGCAGGATCTCTCCACGTACCTGATCATACTCTGAGTCTAGTCCACTAAAAAACATATGAACATGCAATCGTGACATCATTGAAGTCTCATGGACTACACCTGCAACATTATTATTCTGAGAGGTCACCCTTTGATCAATCTCCTGGAACATGGCCACCAATTTGTTGTAGTAGGTAGGAATAGGTCAACCATTTTGCTTTGCTTCAAAACACTTTTTGTTTAATTCAAAGATCCAAGTTTCGTCAGAGTCGTCATAAAAAAATTTCTCCACAGCTTCCCAAATATCTTTTGCAGTAGAAAAACGAATGTATCAGTTCATAAGAGAGGTCTCCATGGAATCAATAAGCCAACTTTTTACCTTTTCATTGTCTATGGCCCAAACTTCATATCCTGGAGAATTCATATGGGGTTCAGCCTTTGCACCAGTCAAATAACCAATCTTTCCTCGTGCTCCAATGCGCATCCGCATGAGGGGAGCCCATATGGTATAGTTGGATTCATCAAATGAAATAGTTTTTGGAAACACATAGTTGTCTTGTTGGGTGTAGTGGTGATGAATGACTTGTGAGGATGATTGAGTTTCTGACATAATTGAATTTTCGGGATTTGACTGATTGTCATCAATTACAGATCCGGCCATTGAGGAATTCGGGTTTGAGATCAAGGATTCGGGAATGGTTTGATTTCACTGGTTGTAGTATGCAGCGGTTTTGTGTCGTTCTTCGAGATTCGGGATTAAAAAAAAATATGCAAAACAAATTCAAAGGATTGAATCCGCTCCGATACCATGTAGAAATAAATAATTCAATTTGTGTGTTATTGATTCATCCAACAACATGGGTATATATACAATATGATTTCTTGTCTTACAAGAAACAATCTTACATAATATATTCTAGATTACCTAAAGTTACAAGAATATATATTATTACCTACTTACAGAATCTATTCTATAATATCTTGAACATATACATGTTTTTATAATTAGATTATATGCAGCTTTCTATACTAACAATCCAACCATTTGCATTCCTAATAGCAACTTGCTTTCTCTATTGATTTCTTGATTTATATTTCCTTCTTGTATATATAAACCTTATAGGAGGCCTATCAAGTTTGACAGATATTCACTCTTGTTAACAAACCAAATCGAGACGATTATATCAAAGCCACAATTTTAGTGATCTAAGAATTGGTTTTTCTTGGTAGTCATTATAACCAAAATCATGGAACAAAACTGCTGAAAAAGGAGAAACCATTCAAGTGAAAGACCAAATATGGAAGAAGACTTGAAAGTTTCAACACATCAGAATATACAAAAGAAACATTAAATAATATATTGATAATGATGAGTTCCTGAATGAAAAACAAGTATACATCATAAGAGCCTCTTTGACCCATCTCACTGATTCCACAATTAAGTAGGATCATTTTACAACCAATTCATTCATCTTTCTAACAAAATCTAAGGAGAAAATAAGAGAAAAAATTACTGCTTTCTTCTTCTTCTTCTTCTTCATCATCATAATTTATCCTGATGAGCCAAAGGCAGTGTTTATAAGAGGCAGAGACTATTTTCTCCTGGCGCACTAGTAAAGGCCCGCCCTTCTTCAATTCACAACATATAACAAATATTAATGAAAAATTGAAATGAACTTGTTAGGCTACCAAATGAACATAAGAAGGTCACGGAATTCTTCACGCCACCATCTGTTCCTGCTCCATGTACAATTGCTCCACCCACTGAGGTGGTATCTCTCTATTAAGATGATACTGCTGCTGTGCTTCCTCTGAACTTAACCTGCCAGCTTCTGCTGGATGAACATCCTTTACCAGAGATTGAACCCAAGACACATCTGGTTCTTCAGCATTGGAACCCATTGAGGCGGGTGCCATGTTGCTGTTGTTGTTACTGCGGAACCCAAAGGATGATGACTTACGAAGCTTATTCAGCTCTTCTCCATGAACTCCCCAGTCTAACTTCCACTAGGGGAACCCCAATCAGAATGGGTAGGTGACACGGTATTTCCAGTTGTGGCCGAGGCACCAAGATGACGGTTTAGAGCACCACGATCAATGAAACTTTGACTTCGTTTTGCAAAGGCAGAAGACCTTGAGCTCATGACTGCAGCTGCGCTGGATGGGTCAATGCTGAATGATGAAGGGGACCTCACTGGGGAGGAAGACAGGTTGCCAGGGTAGCTAGACCGGAGCTGTTGGTTCATGTTCTGACGCATTTGCATCCCTGTGGGAGAGTGAATCTTTGGTGGTGAAGATTTCAATGACATTCCTTGTAATTGAGAAAACATGGAAGGATCAAGAGATCCAAATACATCATCCAAATTAGTAGGTCTAACCCCACCAAGCCGACTGTAATCACTATTTCGGCTACCAGATGCAAGAGCTGCAGTAGCCACAGAGTTAGACCAGCTTGAATGAGAGGACATATTCGAAATCTCATCTATTAAAGCTTGCTGTTGTTGCTGCCTGTTAAGACCTTCAAGCAATTCCATGTCCAATTCCATATCTCGGGCACTGATAGTAGTTTTCAGCCTGCTACCCGGCAGTTGCAAAGTCGGAGGGATGAGGCTGGATTGACTCTGCCACATCCCACTCATAGGTGAGGACGGTGCAGCCGAAGGCGACATAGGTGGTGTCGAAGTAGGAAGCATCAGCGAAGACGGGGAACCAAGAGCCATGGGGCTTATGGCTGCCATATCCAAGGCGGACATGTTTGCATTAGATGACCTAGGAGATGGCACTGCCGATCCTGTGGAGGCATACAGGGGCCGTAGCTCTTCAGGCTTGTGAGCAAAGAAACAAACCCTTCGAGTACAACCAATTTCATCCTTACAGAGCCGAGTACGATACTGAGCTGGATGTAGCCAGCACTCAAAAACACCATGAGCATACTCACAAGCATCTCCTTGCCTGCAAGTCCCCTTGCGAAACTCCGGGCATGGAACACAACTATAGTGATACTTCCTAGGGTCGCGACGCCTTGCGTTCTCACCAGGGTGAACAAAGGGGCACTCCGTCCAATCATGGGAATATGCCCTGGAACAAGGCTTCACCTTGAAGGTATACATCCTGAATTCATCAGTCCCATAAATTCCATTCTTAATATCAGGTAAAGTGAGGTCAATTGGGTACTCTTTCTTCTCACTTCCATCCTTTTGAGGTGTTTGCAACTGCTGTTGCTCACACAAAACCCAATCTTCACCAACATCACTACTACCTTTCAACAACATCTCAAGGCCCCTCCTACTCGAACTAGGGGCCTGCGAAATCACAGCTATAACATCACAAGGCTTCCTTCCATTCGAATCAACAGCCTCAATATCAGCTGATGCATCAATCAAGACCTTAACAATCTCCGGAGCTGAGAACGACCCACCGGCCGCAGCGCAGTGAAGCGCAGTCACCCCATCAGAACCACAAGCTCTATTAACATCAACCCGGCCGGTCGAAAGAATATACTTGACAACCTCCTTACTCCCAAACATGGCAGAGATCATCAAAGGAGTCCTCTCGTCAAGACCCATCTTTCTTGACCCAATCCCTCTCCCATACCACACACTCACCTCATCAACATCAAACCCCTCTTCTTCCACAACATGTTTAAACCCAATCAAATCATCACAAGCTGACAATTCAAGCAAAATCGAAAATTTACAACCAAACCCCTCTTCACACTTCCGTACTTCACCTTCCATGGTGACCAATCCGGACGGACTCAATTTCCTCTTAGAACCACCACACATGAAATGAATCTCAACTTCTGCAAACACAAAATTTCACACTCAATTAGAACTCCAGACACCCAATTTCAATTTCAACAAACAAACACACAAAGGCTTTAAACTTTATAAACAAAAGCTCGCCGGACAATCAAAACCCCAATAAAAGACTCCAAAGACCCAGTCTTTCAGTCGTCTTCTAGAAACTTAAAACGACATAAAATTAAACAAAGCTGTAACTTTAAACTTAACATACAAAGAACTAGTCAAGCTAGATACAAAATTCAATCTTTAACCCAAAACCATACTAAATCACTATACTAAACAAAACCCACTTTAAATATCACCAAATCAAACCATTAGATCAACAAACAAGGAAAATAAAACATACCCAGAGAGAGATAATCAGTGTTCTTCCTTATCCAAGCTAGGGTCCGAGAGAGAAAGTTGAAGAAGAAGAAGAGGAAGAGAAACTTTGATCTATTGATCTACAAATTGGGTTCAAAGCCTATAAAAAGCTCTCCTTTCGAAGTTCACACACGAGTGGAGGATATTGGAGAGAAGGATAGCGGAAATAGAGGCTCCTCTTCTGCTCTCTTTCGATTTGGGTCAAAAAGCCAAAGCCAAGAACCTCTTCTTCTCTCGTTGCTTGCTTTCTGTCTCTCTCATTTCTCTCTCTCTATAAACCAAATGATACCCAAATGAAATTAAACTCAAATTCACTCTAAATGCAAACACTTCAAATTTCTATGTAGGTCCCGCTCCCACTTCCCCTTCCCCAGATATCTTCGAAAACGTTAGGCTGTGTTTGATTACACAATTTTGCCATATATATTTGATTTATAATTTGTCAAGTACACAAATTTTCTCTAGTTGTAAATTTTTTTTTGTGAGAAGGTCGGTTTGGTTGCACGGAAAATAGACTTGAAAATTAAAATTATTTTAGTAAATTCGATTTCAATGCCCCTCTCAGATTTGGATTTCAATGAGTAAAAGGAAAACAGTCTAAAGAAAAATTCACTTTCTATCAATAAACGAATAATCAAACAACGAAAATCTGCATAACAAGATAAAATGGATTCCAATTAACCCAAGCAACCCCTAAGATGAAAATTTTATTTATCTTGGTCAAAAAACACCAAAAGGTGAATTTTTTTTTTCCCAAAATAGCTGACGCCATGGATATTTTGGGGAGTAAATTTAGCCAACCTAGCATTTTATGGTTTTTTTTTGTGTTTTTACATTTTTACCAATTTTCTTTAAAATACAACCACTATTTATAGAATGGGTAAAAGCGTATATAAATTTAAAAAAAAAAAAAAACCTAGCCATCATGACTGACTTAGAATTGTTGTATTTTGGATGGAGCTTTGCTAGGGGTCCAGAGAAAGGATCGAGGGATGGGTGTAACTACTCATTCTCCTCAAGACGAGTGCATTACCATAGAGATGCACATTGATGCTCATATCGAAGATGGGTGATTACACCCATCCCTCGCTCCCTTTCCCTCGACCCCCTAAAATTTTCGATTTTGAGTGATTCAATCCTCAACTAAAGTGTTAGAAAGATAAGATTCTATGTTCGATTTTTCTTTTCTCCATATCTCCTTTTTCTAGAGAAAATTTATCAATAGATAAGTAAACAGTGAGATTTTTATTCTCTAAATCATAGTTTTTGGAGCTTTTCTAGTTGGCCTGGGTTTTCAGCCTGGGTTGACTGCCTGGGTGGGTGAATTTATACTTTTGCCCCCTCCTTTTTAAACATTTTTTTAAAAAAGTTGTTAAAGAGGAGGGGCAAAGGTGTAAATTCACTCACCTAAGCAGTCAACCCAGGCTGGAAACCCAGGCCATTTAGAATTTCTGTAGTTTTTGATATAAAATAAAATAAAAAATTCAAAGCAAAGAAAATTATTTGGAAAAAACCTTTTTCTTTGCAATCAAGCACAAACACGGCCTTAGTTTACCACCTCAACCAGTTGTAATGGCAAACGTTTCAAACCTTTGTCACCGGATAATGACGTGGCAGAACATTCCAAAATATCGCGATAATTTCGTTATCTTCGAAATTATCGAGATATTTTGGTCAACGTGCTCACACGCGTTTTCCACGCACTCTCTCCCTATCCAAGTCTTCTAGTGGGAAAAAAAAATTGGTCAAAAACGACGTTGGTTTCTTGGACTAATTAATTTAATAAAAGTTTTTTTTTTTTTTTTTTAGAAGGGGAGAAGGAATTACTCCACAAATTAGTGTATTTTATTTTTCCAATTAATGTATTTTAATTACTCCACAAATTGGATGAATTGGACGGTAAATTCAATTAATTATTTTTCTAATTAAGGTGGTTTTATAAGTTATCGTCGCGGAATAAAAAATGTTCAGCTAATTTTGTTTTTCATATGGTCTTGGATGAGGATGATGTTTTTGACTGGGGGGAATTCTAATTGGCGAGGAAACGAGCAAGGAAACGGCCTTTTTGACTCAAATTGTGTATTTGACCTTGATAGAGAAAAAATAAATCTGGCATGACGACCTTGATTGGAATGCAAGGCTTGAAGATTTCAAGAAGCAAAATTAGTAAATCAAATACAAAAATAATTAGATTATATGCTATCAGTTTATCCTGATTGTTGGTCAATGGTTCTTCATAGTCAGTCAATGAAAATAAATATTATCTCTAACAAGAAATGAAATAGGTATGTGTCTTTATTTGGCGAAATTTTGAAAATGCCCTTTAAACTTAATGTTATTTACATGTCAATCTAGTTTTTCTAAATAAGGCTAAAAGTGTGTCAGTAGTTGAGTTGATAGAGGTGTTATGAATGGTATCATACATCACGGACTTCAACCCGATCGATAATATGAGGTGAGAAGGGTTAAGAGTATATATATATATATTGTAAATATTCATTAATTACATCTAAGCCTTTAATATAATTTATTTAAAGCTCTTCAATTATTTGTGAATTATAAAATAGTTTTTAATATATTCATTAATTTTTTTCGAATTTATACTATTTACAATCAAAATCAGCCCTGATAAATATTCATTACTTACATTTTAGCTCCTAAAATAATTTATTTAACGCCATCCGATATGACCCAAGGATCAGGGTGGCATGCTCAAGACATTTACTTCTAATAGCGAGAATTCAAAAGGTGAATCTGTATGTCCGTTTGTCATTCGAAATCCTAAAAACGCCCTCACCTGTATTAGATAATTTTATGTATATCCCTGTCTTTTCTCTCCCTCTTTGTAATCTCTCATCCTTATCAATTCCCTCTCCATTCTAGTCCTCTTCCACTGTCCCCAACCCCTTTTTACCTCTTCCCCCCGTCGTATTCTCTCTATTTCGCAACCACCTCACCCTCACTTTCTTCTCTATGTTTCGTCTCTGTCAACCTCCTTCGCATATCTTCCACATTCGATTGCAGCCCTCTTGATAGCTCTCGCAATCTCCAATAGCCGCCAGCAAACCTCAGCCACGGAAGTCAATCAAATCCTTCCATCATCCTCCTATCTATCATACTACTCTTCCACCATCCCCAACCCCCTTCTTCTCTCCCCTCCCGCCATCCTTTATCTGTTTCGCAACCACCTCACCCCCACTTTCGTCTCTTTGTTTCATCTTTGTCGACCCCCCTCGCATTTCTCCCACAGTCGATTGCAGCCCTCTTGATCGCCCTTGCAATCTCCAATCACCGCTAGCAGACCTCAGCCACGCACTTCGATCAAATCCTTTCATCATCCTGCTCTTTGCCTCCTCATTTTACGCGGAGGTACTCCGCTTTCACCCCTAGTAGTATTAATAGAAATGCAAGTAATTATCTAAATAGGGTGTGGTATAAAAGATAATTGAATACATGGGCGTAGACAATGGACTTCATGGTCAAACATCATACAAATTAGAGCATACTATATTATGTCGATCAATAATCTTGAATTCTTGATAGTTAGTCAATCAACTATAGAATAAGTGAAAATTCCATCCGTGATGTTTATGCACAACTTTGTGTTTATTGTATGGTCTTTTTTTATAATAAAAAATATTCTCTATAGCATGTTGCAATAATAAAAATATTCTCTATGAGCTTAAAAATATTATAAGCTTTTTTTATTGTATACTAATTGTGCCTATGAGCTTATAATAAAAATATTGTTCATTTAGTCCTTTATTTGTTGCAATAACATGTTTCATTAGTCATATGGTCCAGGATGGAACAATTAAACAATGATGATATTAGTTAAGATATTCTCTATAGCACACATTTGTTTATCGAGCTTTGCTAGAGAGCGAGGGATGGGTGTAACCACCCACCCTCCTTGCAAGTAAGAACCAAGACCTTGCCTACTTTTTTACAGTTTTGAGTGAAAATATTAACTTAGAACACAAAAAGCACTGTTCTTCCCTACACGTATGAAAATCACCAACATTCTGAACTACCATCTCAAAATCAAATTGCATCAAGAGTTGGAAAGAAAAACACAAATTTCTTGCAAAGACATCTAAATTTTGTGACTTTGGTTCAATGCTAATCTTGTTTTCTTTACCATCTATGTGGTAGCTTGAAGGATGGATGCAGCTTGTAATATTTTTTTAAACTTGTTTTTGATATGTTCATGATGTCTTGGCGTTTCTTGATTCAGAAATTATTCCCCTCGTATCTTGTTTTATCTTTGTGGACACCCTTCCTTTCGAAATTTCTTCATAATCACTACGCGCGTTGTCAGCATTTGGTATTTTGGTCCTGAGTTTCAAGCCAGCATTTAAGTTGTTGAGGAATACTCTTATAGTCTTATCTGATTATACTACTTACAAAAGTTTTGAATTTATGTTTTTTTCCAAGTCAAGAATTCTGGGTGAGAGATTAGAATTCTTGATCCTCCTTGCGGTCAATGAAAAGTTAATTTGTTGAAAAAAAAAGGAGGAAAACTACATTGCAATAATGGGAGTGTAGAACACAATTTTCAAATTCTAGGAAAACGTCAACGGCTGTTGGTGTATTTGTCAAAGAAAAATAGAGTACACGATAACGAATTAATACATCTATTGGATAGTCACGAGCCAAAAACTGATTAAGTTAATTTCAAATTCGTTTTAATACATATATTAAATCAAAATTGTGAAAGCATTTTAAAATCATGGGAAGCTAGACAAACATTGTCATCTTCAACATTTGTTGGTTCAATATTTATTGTTTTATCTCTCGATGTGTTATAATTATTTTTCAATATGAGAACAGCGTATAATCGATGATCGATCTACCTATCTCAACAAGAAAAGTGGGTTAACAAATATTAAAACACATACAAAACCATACTAAAAACCAAAGCCCAATCAGATGCTATGAAATCGGAGGCCCAAAACGAAATCAAGGGCCCATAATGCATGACGACATGCATGAGTTCATCTTATCAAGCTCACATCATTTAAGTGGGACCTACTAAACACCACTTGGGCCATTGCTGTTTATTGGACCCCACTTCCAGATACGTCCTTTCGTGGTGTACGAACTTCACTTTTAATTAGAATGGTTGGGATACATTAGAAAGAGAAGATTATGAACTTGGAAGTGTAAGTAAGAGATTTGCTAAACTCAATTAGAATTCAATCTATCAGGTCAGACACCAACAATTTGACTTCTTAACTCAATGCAATTACTTAACAAATAGATTAAATGGACTTGCTTCACTTTTTCACCTAGTTAGAAATCTGTAGTAGCAAGGGAGAGTTTAGGGTTTTGGTTCGACAAATCGAGAAGAGAGGTCCTATGAGTATGAAATATGTCCTAAACAATTATCTTGCTATAAATTTTAAATAGTAAAAAATTAAGTTTATAACCCTAAAACAGATGGTGGTTGACCTATCCGAAAAAAAGGCACGAGATTTGCAAATCAATCCAGCCACTATCTGAATTTGCAGGTTATACTAAAAAAATACTAATACACCAAGTAATCAAGACAAAAACTGTGTGCTGAAGCGATAGGGTGAAATTACCTCCAGCGTGAACCTCTTTTGGCTTATTTGCGAAACTGGATAGAAGTCGAGTTGTCTTCGATTAGAAGCACTGTGATCCACCTGACAGGTCGCTGACTTTTGAGAATGTCCACACGAATCGTACTCTAAAATGAAAAATTACAATGCAATCTATATCCTTTTCTTTTTAAATTTGTTTGTTTTGCTTGTTTTTCACTTCATTCCTACAAGAACTCCTATGAATATTTGTGTATGATTGTCTACAAAACAAATGCAACAAATTAAAACTCAAACTAATAACAAATAATCAAACAATTCATAACATTGTTCCTACATAAATAAAATTAAGCCTAAATTATAGACTAATGAGAATATACCCTAAACTTTGATTACATCGTTGCAGTCTCCGACAACGACGCCAAAAACTTAATGTAGATTTTTTACTACTTTAAATTAAAGGCTAATAAACCTAATTATTATACTATAATTGCACGATTGTCTAACTAGTAGACAGTGACAAATATGAGTTGATCCCACAATAATTGAAAAAACAATCAAAAACTAAATTTTATTTAGATTAATTTGAAATGAGGGTTACTGCGATTGAAATTTTCTAAACTAACGGAATAAAATTAATCAACTATGAGTTTGTCCATGCCTCCTGTCCGAGCTCAGGAACTGTGAGTTTGTCTTTCACGATCCAGTACTCGACTTCTCTTGTGAGGTTTCTGCAATCCTCTGTATCGTGTCCGCCTTCCTTATGGAAGACACAATATTTGGTGTTGTTGCGCTGAGCAGGGTCTTCTCGCTGCTTGGGAGCCACTTCAATTCTTCCCAATTCTTGATGGAATTGAGGATGTCGGAAAAACTGAAGTTAAAAGGGGTGACATATTTGAACCCGACATAATTGGAGGCCTTGTCCTGCCTTGTGTGGCCGTAGTCGGTCTTATTGTTATTGCGCTTCCTCTTGTTCCCGTCCTGAGTCGTCCTCCTCATTTTTCTTCTTCTTTTATTTGTCTCTGGGGATATATGGTTTCTTCTCAAATTTCGCCTCTTTCTTTGGAGAGGCATAAAGCTGTAAATTAGGTTTTTGTAGCGTACCTTTGTTCATCGACCTTTATCTCTTATTTTTAGTAGAGCTTTCCTCCTTGGAACGAATTATTAATCTAATTGCAGACAAGTATCATCATGAAATCCATGTTTTATAAAGTGTGAATGAGAAATATAGACTTGAACATTTCAATCTCTTGCTTGCTTTATTGAGGCTTAATCTTGAACTTGCATGTTCACAAGTCGCAATCCTTTCAAACAAATTAATCACATATTAATTAGAGTAGAAAAGAACATCCTGAATCCATTACAATAATGATTTAAGTGGAAAGAGAAGATTATGAAGTGGTCAATGGTAACCTGATTAAATGGTTAAGGGTGTGATGATTTATTCCCAACGTTTTGGGTTCTATACCCACTGACGACACACTTACCTTTCCAAAAAAAAAAAAAAAAAAATTATGAACTGGAAAGTGTAAGTAAGAGATTTGCTAAACTCAATTAGAATTCAATCTATCAGACACCAACAACTTGACTTCTTAACTCAATGCAATTACTTCACAAATAGATTAAATGGACTTGCTTCACTTTTTCACCTAGTTAGAAATCTGTGATAGCAAGGGAGAGTTTAGGGTTTTGGTTCGACAAATCGAGAAGAGAGATTGTGGTGGGATTGAGCAGCGAGGAGAAAAGCTTCAGCTCCCAGCAGGCGCAGTAGACTGACTGACTAACGACATGAGGAGTTTGGTTGAGCTTGTGTGGTGCCTATGCGTTAATTTAATGAATTGTTTGTGTTCAAGGGAAGTCAGAGAATTTAGTCCCATATCACATAATTGTGCAACTAAAAACATGATATTTATACCCATGAAAGCAGATTTATTGTCACGACCTTACTTGAACAGGATCTGTTCTATAGGCTCGTACCTCTGTATCCTTACCCGCTAAGGAGACAGGAACCAAGGTCTGGCTGATGAATGATGGCCGTGCGATCGGAGCGTGATTAACGGCTGGGGTTGACTCTGATGGAGTTGGGCTCGTACGCTGTAGAGGATCGTTCTCAGCCGCTGATTTCAGCAGCTGGGGTGGTCGCACGGTTGTCTGACAGACTCCCCAATAATTTTTTGCCTGGGCTTTCTTGAATGGGCCATAATCCAAATTCTTAGCACGTGGGCTTTTTCTATAGGCTTCTTTTCGTATTATCCTGGGCTTGACACACTACAAAAGATCAGATGGCCCATCGATAGGCATATCCTAGCAATGCTGAAAAAACAAAATGACTTCTAGCCAATTAATTGTTTTGGTCTTTAATTCGATCTCTTGATAGCCTTATCCTAGGGCATTAAATTAATTTTTATTTTGTTATATTGACAAATTGTATATTTTTGACAAATAAAAGTGGGAAGGAGATGTATCACCCCACTTGAATGGTGACAAAGTCCATTTCAAGTGTTTGAATGAGCTCATTGTTGCTGTATATATATGATCCATTTGGTTTTTGTACACACTCTAAGAGGGTATGATGGTCATGGATTTGATAGGGTCATGGTCCAAGCTGATTTCAACTTCCATATAGCACATAGCCCGCCTAGTCCACCTTTATGTAAAGCTTTGGGGTTATCGTATTATCATATTGGAAAATATATCATGGTTAGAAAAGGGTTTATCTACAAAAGTTAGAATAGCAGACTCCGGACGGTGACAAGATTATCGTGTTATAGTCAGTGCATGGATCATGGAATGGAATTGCTAAGGAATTTTTCTGTTTCATTTTCATTTGATTAAGGTTGTTGCTTCATAAATTCGATTGAAGATTATACTAGTTTTGAATTGTTTAATGTCTATGTTATTGCCCAACAAATCAAAATTTTAATTATATTTATGTTTAGTGTTTTTTTTTTTAATTATTCCACTATAAGTATACATTCCAATCCAACCCAAACTTAAACCCATTAATTACACTCCGATCTCATGAACAGATTAATATTTTGGTTATGTTTCCAATTATGCTTCTTCATCTTTATTATATTTCATTGCCGTTCTTGTTTAATCATTGTTATTTAATGATTATTGTGGCTTATTTTTGTTTACTAAAATTTTCAATTTTCTCCAATCTCTCGTGTACTAACCAAACAACATAATCTATATTTGTATCAAGCATCCATCCCTCAAGAGAATAAGGTAGCACTTTGTTTTTATACGAATGAATCATTAAAACATAATGAAATGTTTTGTCATACAAAAAGCACGAACCATAGTTTCATCAAGTATGAAAATAATTTTTTTATATAGCTATGTGCAGTTGTCCTTCGTGTCATTTGTATGTGTCAAAAGTATATGCCCAATATGGATTTTTAATTTTATTAATAAATATTAACTAATGTCTTAGGACAAGGTATCAAGAGGTTGACTTAAAGCAAAACTATTTTCTAGAAGTCATTTTTACCGAATTCACTATTTCGTGGATAAGCTTATCAATATTGCCAAGCAAAAAAAATGGACCAGCTCAGTGTGTCAATCCCCAAGCCCAAGTTCCATTTAAGACCAAGGATAATACGAAAATAAATAGAGTCCAAAAAGCCTACATACGAAGAATTTGGATTATAGCCCATTCAAGAAAGCCCAAGTAAAGGGGAGTCTGTCAGACAACCGTGCGACCATCCCTGTTGTTGAAATCAGACACAGCTCAGCCAAGCCAAACTCCTCGTGGCGTTAGTCAGTCTACTGCTCCTATTGGGAGCTGAAGCTCTTGCTGCTCCATCTATCATCCATCCCATTCCCATTCTCATTCCCATTCCCACCACAATCACTCTTCTCGATTTGTCGAACCGAAACCCTAAACTCTTCCTTGCGACTACAATAGATTTCTAACTAGGTGAAAAAGTGGAGTAAGTCCGTTTAATCTATTTGTTAGGTGTGAAACAGGAAACAACATGTTTGTGAAATAGGAAACTATTTCACAAACAGGAATAGGAAGCACAACTGTTTTGTGAAATAGGAAACGTGTTTGAAACAGTAAACTGTTTGGACTCCTGTTTGAAATAGGAAAAACTGTTTGGACTTCTGGAAACTGTTTTTGAATAGGAAAGAAATTCTAGGAAACAGGAAACTGCTGCGAAACAGGAAACTGTTGTTCCTATATATACTAGGAACTGTAGGTGTTTTATTTAAAGATGATTCCATGTAGAAAAACTATGAAGCACAGGGAATAGAGAAAGACAATTGCTGAAATTGTTTCATCTCTTGTTGAGAGATTGTGTGAAGATAATTTCTTGAATTGTTTCATCTCTTGTTGAGAGATTGTGTGAGAATTGTCATCTTCTTGTACCTTGTTCTTGAATATAGTGGAATCACCTCACTGTGGACGTAAGCAATTGCTGAACCACGTAAACCTTGTGTCTCTTGTGGTATGTTATTAATTTTCTCTAATTTCTTTCATTGCTAGTTGCTCTATTTAATTGATTGGATCCTTGTGGTACTTGTGTGCAATTGTTGGTGTATACCCGCTTCCGCAATAAGGCGCAACAATTGGTATCAGAGCACTACGGGAAATTTATCTTGAATTGTTCTACTCAAGATTGTGAATATTCACAAGTGCTAGGGTTTGTT
Organism: Berberis thunbergii; assembly: GCA_003290165.1. Lineage (NCBI taxonomy): Eukaryota > Viridiplantae > Streptophyta > Magnoliopsida > Ranunculales > Berberidaceae > Berberis > Berberis thunbergii. The sequence goes on from QNQO01002340.1 coordinate 89,362, forward strand.
TGTGCACAAATTGTTTGAAGAAAAACTGTAGTGAAACTTCTTGTCTAGAAAGTCACAGTTTTTGTTTGCAATGACATCCAAGGTGAGTAAGGTACATGTGGAAAAGTATGAAATTGAGAATGGTGATGTGTCTTTGGTGAAAGTACACACAAAAGACAACCCTGTTGATATGTTGACAAAGGTTGTTCTTGGAGTTAAGTTCCAACATTGTTTGGACTTACTCCACATTGACTCATGTTGATTGAAGGCCCTTTGGGGCGTTGCCCTTCGGGGTGGTTTCGTGAGGTGACAAAGCTATGATGGAGTGTTGATCAGTTTATTCTTATGCCTTGTTTCAGCTCATTTTTTCCTTATAAAAAATTTGCCGAGGCGGAGAATTGTGAAACAGGAACAACATGTTTTGTGAAATAGGAAACTATTTCACAAACAGGAATAGGAAACACAACTGTTTTGTGAAATAGGAAACGTGTTTGAAACAGGAAACTGTTTGGACTCCTGTTTGAAATAGGAAAAACTGTTTGGACTTCTGAAAATTGTTTTTTGAATAGGAAATAAATTCTAGGAAACAGGAAACTGTTGTTCCTATATATACTAGGAACTGTAGGTGTTTTGTTTAAAGATGATTCCATGTAGAAAAACTGTGAAGCACAGGGAATAGAGAAAGACAATTGCTGAAATTGTTTCATCTCTTGTTGAGAGATTTTGTGAAGATAATTCCTTGAATTGTTTCAGCTCTTATTGAGAGATTGTGTGAGAATTGTCATCTTCTTGTACATTGTTCTTGAATATAGTGGAATCACCTCACTGTGGACGTAAGCAATTGCTGAACCACGTAAACCTTGTGTCTCTTGTGGTATGTTATTAATTTTCTCTAATTTCTTTCATTGCTAGTTGCTCTATTTAATTGATTGGATCCTTGTGGTATTTGTGTGCAATTGTTGGTGTCTACCCGCTTCCACAATAAGGCGCAACATTAGGTAATTGCATTGAGTTAAAGAAGTCAAGTTGTTGTTGTTAGAATTATTGAATTCTAATTGAGTATAGCAAATCTCCTACACTTACAATTGATAGTTTTCTATTTCTACTTAAATCTTGATTGTAATAGATTCAGTATGTTCTTTTCTACTCTGATTATTAGGTGATTAATCTTAGTCCTGAATAAAAGCTAGCAAGAGATTGAATGTACACATTCACACTTTATAAAACATGGATTTCATGGTGATATTTGTTGCAATTAGACTTACGGATGGATCTCATTCCTATCCCATCCTGTTTGTTTGGGATCGGGACGGAATAAAATAAACCTCATCTCGACCTCGTCCCATCCCAAACGGGTTCGGGACGGGATGAACATGTAATAAATTTTGAATTGAAAAGTTAACATGTAAGATTGAAAATTTTGGATTTATCAAATATACAACTCTAAGAACAATTATATAACTTTAAGCCATTGATTATTATTTTCCATTTCATTAGCTTTTACTCCATTTTTTTAGAACCACTATTGACGATAACCATTTTTTTGTACACTGCTAACGAAAATTGATGATACATAAAAACAGTCACACTCCTGAGTCGAATACGTGTTATGATGATCTCGATGAACTACGAGCTCAAGCATCGGCCCAACACAGATCCAGCTCAAGCAGATCTAAGCCCTCTCAACTTCAGTCCGCCAAGCAGACCCAGACTCTCACATCATGCTAGGCCCACACGTCTCACAACTATCCACGATACCCATAAGCCCTCTTCAGGCAAGTATCTTAAGGATCGGCTTTGGGCACTACAGCTGCTCTCTGCATCAAACTAAGAAGCAAGCACCAGAGTATATTCTACACAGGGAAACTCCCTTCTATGGATTGCTCTTGGATTGGAAACTATCTCCCGCGTATCTAAGAGTGCAGAGCTAATATTGAATTTCCCTCCTACAACATGACTCTTAATTAGAGAGATCTCCACGAAGATCTCCTCCCTAAACTACGTCTACGATGGCCTGGTTAAACCATGACTCATTGCACTATAAATAAGACATGATGTTGGTAAGCTAAGGTACGCTAATAAATCCCTGTTGTAGCATTACATCTTCCTCAGATCTCTGTCTGACTTTAGCATCAGAGTGTCATCGGACACCCCACGGTGGTCTATGACTCACGTGCGTTACTTGTGCAGGTCAACAGGAACATGGTCAAAGCATGGAGCAAAAATCGACTGCATAAAAAAATGATCAATTATATTGTCATTTAAAAACTACGAGGAGCACACATTGTTGTTGTAAAGAGTTAGGGAGAGGAAAAAAAAGAAGGGAGAGGGTTTGAGATAGATTCATTATCTAAGTGAGTTGCATGGAAATTTGTGAAAATAAAATAGTCATATCAATAAATAAAACAATAAATAAAAGTCATGTTAGTTTCATACTACATATTTCATATTAAATATTAAAAAAATCGATTCGGAACAGGACGGGATGTAAGGGATTAAAAATTTTCATCCCGATTCCATCCAACTCTAGATCGAGATAAGATTGATCAATCCCAATATGACCCAAAAAATCGAGACAAGACGAGATTGGGATCGCGGGTGGGAAGCCCACTCTTAATTAGACTAATAATTCCCTCCCAAAAGGAAAGCTCTATTACACTAGGATAATTGATTGAATATTTTTCATGCATAGATATAGATGGTCGGATGTGGAGTTCATATTAGCTTATTGCCCTCCTCTCAATACTTACAAATTGCCCCTTGTCCCGTCAACTTTGATTTTCTTTGAAATCTAAAAAAATAATTCGAATCATTGTTTAATCTCTGACTTATTTCCCATTCAATTCTAACAATTTATTTCCTAATCCCCTCATACGTTGTTGTTGAACAATACAAAAAAAAAAAAAAAAAAATTTCCCGACTTATTACCCCTCTCAATCTTGAGAATTCTTTCCTAATATATTCCGCATTCAAAACTGTATCAATTCCAACTCATCCAATTTAGTGTTCAAAACTATTTGCAGTTGTCTTAGGTAAGACAATGCAGGATCGAGCATTGTTAGAAATAGGGAAGTAATCCTTAAAGTCATTCTCCTCACTCATCTCCTTGGTTTCGGTAGACGATGAGAAGGAACTTGGAAAGGTAACTGGAACTTTAAATAACTCAGCGGGGTCTTTTCGGACCAGCCTATTCTTATAATCATGCACCCAGACACACATAAACTAATGGACACCAAAGGTTCAAAGTTAACACTCCTTAAAATGGTTCTATTTTTTTTTATTGCAAGCCTAACCTCTATATGAAAATGATCCAGCTCTAAAAAAAAATATAAACAAAGGAACCCTAAACGAAACCTAAATTATGCACAAACAAGATGAATGACAAACAACTCTCGACAAGCACCTAACATGAACTCATTTTTATATAGAGTTTTGCTACAAATGAAGGGTTGAAATCCAATTTACCTAATCGTGGGAAAGGCATGATAATTTCTTATCTCTGCCACTAAAAATTGTTCATACATTTTTTTCTACTTTTCAGCTCAAAGTGTAATGACAGTTTTAGAACTGTTCCAAGATATGATATTTCTTTCACTTGACTACTTTAAACTTTCAAAGAGGGTCCTATGGGCATGAAATATGTCCTAAACAATTATATTGCTACAAAATTTTGAATAGTACAAACTTATGTTCATAACCCTAAAACAGATGGTGGTTGACCTATCCGCGAGAGAGGGCACGAAATTTGCAAATCAATCCAGCCACTATCCAAATTTGCAGGTTATACTAAAAAAAATACTAATACACCAAGTAATCAAGACAAAAATCGCTTGCCGATGCGGTGGGGTGAAATTACCTCCAACGTGAACCTCTTTGGCTTACTTGCGAAACCGGATAGAAGTCGAGTTGTCTTTGATTAGAAGCATTGTCCACTTGGTCATTGACTTCTGAGAGTGTCCACACGAATCGTAACCTGAAATGAAAAATTACAATGCAATTTATATATTTTTCTTTTTATATTTGTTTGCTTTGCTTTTTATTTTTATTTTTATTTTTTGCTTGTTTTCCATGACCTCTAATTTTCACTTCATTTCCACGAGAACTCCTATGAATACTTGTGTATGATTGTCTATAAAACAAATGCAACAAATTAAAACTCAAACTAATAACAAACAATCAAACAAATCGTAACGTTGTTCCTAAATAAATAAAATTAAACCTAAATTACAAACTAGTGAAAATATACCCTAAACTTTGATAGCACCATAGCAGTCTCCGACAACGATGCCAAAACTTACAGGGGTGTATTGTATATGGATTCTTATGGAATTGATAAATCAGTTGAAAAGTCCACAAACTCTTTAAATTGTCAACGGACTTCTGCTGATTTCTTAATCCATAGGATTTTGCTACAAAGTTTTTAGAGATTTATAAAAATCTACGGACTTTGTATGAACGGCTTTTATAGATTTTGCTTGATCGACATGGAAACTGAATTACCTGATGCACAAGTGCCTGTGTGCAGATTTTGAGGAAGCTTGGGCAAATGAAACCTTTCTAAAGTTAGAAGGTGAAGTATCTTAATTTTGTTTTGAGATATTGATGAAGCCTCACACAGTTGGAGAGCTAAATGAAGTAGGCATCTGGTCAATTTCACGGTGTTCTCCTCCATAAGAATATGTTGGGGTGTTAAATAGATGCATTATATGGTAGATGATCCCGGATCTGACCATTACTGTTCTTTTACATTTATAACAGCCAAATGCATGGGGTCTACACTCCACCCTTATGCGAATGGTTGTTTAAGAAGGTGGGTGTTTCAGATCCTGAATTTTGAATAAAAATTGAAAAGAGGAAAATAAGAGAGTGGAAGAATTATAACGAACTGATGAATCAAGAAGAACCCTATTTGCATAATAAATGGTCCATTAATCTTATTTAAACCTAAGTACCATGTGAAAGAGAACAAAAATGGAGATTCAAGGCTGAAAGAATAGTATTAATGGAGAGATAACCTGAGATTGAGTCAAACTAGTTTGGTTATCTATTTGATTTGTTAGATTTCTTTATCTTTGTTTTGGCCATGGGTATGTCTGTCTGGGTATGTGAAGAGAGTGGTGGCTGCATCCCTCTAGGAGGAAATTTACTGATTTTTATTAATGAAGAGGTGAGACCTTTTTTCATTAATTTGTTATCTACATGGTTTTGGTGAGACCTCTTCATTAAAGTTGAAAGCGTCTGACATAAGGAAGAACTTTGAGAGTTTTTTTTTACGTTGAAATCTTTGATAGGAAACTGATAAACTATTGAACTTTGTTATTTATACCTAATACTACAAAGTTCATGAGAATCCATGATTTTTCAAATCCATAAATATGAATGATATTTTGAATATCCTAAAATTTTTGTGGACTTTCTGAAATCCTCCATATTAAATACCCCTAATTTTGTGGATTTTAGAAAGACTTTTTAAAATCCTGATTGAATACCCCTAGACTTTTGTGGATTTTTTAAAATCCAAATTGAATACACTTGGATTTTTAGAATCCATGAAATTTATTAAATTGCCCACAAAATCCAAATACAATACACCCCCCTTAATGTAGATTTTTTACTACCCTAAATTAAAGGCTAATCAACCTAATTATTATACTACAATTGCACGGTTGTCTAACTAGTAGAAAGTGACAAATACGAGTTGATCCTACAATAATTGAAAAACAATCGAAAACTAAAATTTATTTAGATTAATTTGAAATGAGGGTTACTGCGATTGAAATTTTCTAAACTAACGAAATAAAATTAAACAACTATGAGGTTGTCCATGCCTCCTGTCCGAGCTCAGGAACTGTGAGTTTGTCTTTCTTGCTAGCACTCGACTTCTCCTATGAGGTTTTTGCAATCCTCAATATTGTGTTCGCCTTCCTTATGGAAGATGTAATATTTGGTGTTGTCGCGCTAAGCAGGGCCTCATCGCTGCTTGGGGGCCAATTGAGGATGTCAAAAAGACTGGAGTTAAGAGGGGTGACATAGTTGGACCCGACATAATTGGAGGCCTTATCCTACCTTGTGTGGTCGTGGTCGGTCTTACTGTCATTGCGCTTTCTCTTGTTCCCGTCGTGAGTCGTCGTCCTCATTTTTCTTCCCCTCTTTCTTGTCTCTGGGGAATAGAGGATTTCTTCTCAGATTTCGTCTCTTTCTTTAAAGAGGCTTAAAACTGTAAATTAGATTTTTGTAGCGTACCATTGTTCATCCACCTTATTTCTTATTTTTAGTAGTGCTTTCCTTCTAAGAGAACATCCTAAATCTATTACAATAATGATTTAAGCAGAAAGAGAAGATTATGAACTGGGAAATGTAAGAGATTTGCTAAACTCAAATTAGAATTCAATCTATCAGACACCAACAACTTGACTTCTCAACTCAATGCAATTACTTAACAAATAGATTAAATGGACTTTGCTCGACTTTTTCACCTAGTTAGAAATCTGTAGTAGCAAGGGAGAGTTTAGGGTTTTGGTTCGACAAATCGAGAAGAGAGATTGTGGTGGGATGGAGCAGCGAGGAGAAAAGCTTCAGCTCCCAGCAGGCGCAGTAGACTGGCTGACTAACGAACATGAGGAGTTTGGTTGAGCTGTGTGGTGCCTATGCGTTAATTTAATGAATTGTTTGTGTTTCGGGGAAGTCAGAGAATTTAGTCCCATATCACATAATTGCGCAACTAAAAGCAAGATATTTATACCCATGAAAGCAGATTTATTGTCACGACCTTACTTGAACAGGATCTGTTCTATAGGCTCGTACCTCTGTATCCTTACCCGCTAAGGAGACAGGAACCAAGGTCTGGCTGATGAATGATAGCCGTGCGATCAGAGCGTGATTAACGGCTGGGGTTCACTCTGATGGAGTTGGGCCCGTAAGCTGTAGAGGATCGTTCTCAGCAGCTGATTTCAGCAGCTGGGGTGGTCGCACGGTTGTCTGACAGACTCCCCAATAGTTTTTTGCTTGGGCTTTCTTGAATGGTTAGCACGTGGGCTTTTTCTATAGGCTTCTTTTCGTATTATCCTGGGCCTTAAATACAACTTGGGCTTGACACACTACAAAAGATCAGATGGTCCATCTCCTTTTGCTTTGAAACATTGATAGGCAGGCTTATCCTAACAATGCTGAAAAAAAAAATTGACTTCTCGCCAATTAATTGTTTCGGTCTTTAATTTCGCCAAGAAAGAGTAGTAGTTAGATGATCTTCTAACTGATGCCGTCCCACCAGTAGCAAATACTCCACCTCACTCAGCTGTACCACCACCTCCCCCGCAACTACTCCTCCGACCTTCCAACTCCAACACCATATTCTGACATCTCTGATATTCACGTAAATTACCTTATAACTTATATTTTAATTATTTCATTTTCATGTTTTTGTAGGATTCAATAACAACAAAACCATTTAGCAACAACAACAAAAACATAGTTTAGAAAATTAAAACAAATTAAAAATAATCTAACCATGAACTCTTTGACGAGGTTCACCCTACTAAAGAAACTCCAGTAGCGATGCCCAATAATCTTTAAATCTGAAAGACTAATTGGCTGACAGACTCCCCAATAATTTTTTGCCTGGCCTTTCTTGTATGAGCCATAATCCAAATTCTTAGCACGTGGGCTTTTTCTATAGGCTTCTTTTCGTATTATCCTGGGCCTTAAATACAACTTGGGCTTGACACAATACAAAAGATCAGATGGTCCATCTCCTTTTGCTTTGAAACATTGATAGGCAGGCTTATCCTAACAATGCTGAAAAAAAAATGACTTCTCGCCAATTAATTGTTTTGGTTTTTAATTTCATTTCTTCATAGCCTTATCCTAGGGCGTTAGTTAATATTTATTAATAATTTTTATTCTCTTGCTTCCTGTAGTCACTGTGGAGGCTTTCCTTGTCTCGGATGTTGTTGAGCATATAAGCCACTATGAATGAGGCGAACCGTGTGGCGTTTATTGAGGCGAATGCAGCTAAAGTCATTATTGCTCATGCTGGCTATGTCATCATTTTTACCACGAGGAAAGTGAGCTCCTGTAATGCTAACATTGATGGGAAAGTGAGCTCTGTTAGGAGGGTTATGAATTTCAATACTCTTGCTAGCTCGTCCAGTAAGAAGAAGGTCCCTAGGCCCACCAGCTCATTGAAGCAACTGATAATTAGTCCTGGTTGTGTTCCAAAGAAGAGGCGGCTTGCTAGTTCCGTTCAGCGGGTTACTCAGACTAGTCCTCGTCCGAGATCATTTGGAAAGGATGATGGAGAAGATGATCTTCTTCTGCTCAAGAAGATGAATAACTAAATCAAACTCTGGAGAGGGGCAATAAATAAGTACATCGACCATTGGATGAGCATGAAAGGAGCCTCATCTCGTGTCATCAATAATAAGATGTTGCAACTTGCTTTAGAGCGGTCTCATGATCCAACTAGCACGAAGACCATAGTTGACTTCGAGTACAACCCTGTAACACCCGTAAAAACTTCCTATGGCTAAAGTATTTAATTTCAAAATTTTCTAAATTAAAATAGAGTTAAATTTATGTGAATTTAAATTTCAAATTTTAGGGTTTTGTTTTTGGGAGTTTAAGTGGGGTGCAAATAGAAAATTTGGATTAAAAAAAACCTAATCTAATAGGGTAACTTTCAATAAGTTAAATATGAGGTAATTTTTTTCTCCAGCCATAAAAAAAAAAAAAAAAAAAAAAGGAAGAAGAAAAGTAGGAGAAATTGGAAAAAGAAGAGAAATTGGAAGAAAAACAAAAAAAAAACCAAAAAGGGTATTCGATTGGGGAGCATAAGATTATGCTTTGATGCTGCGTTTTTTTTTTCTAGTGAGTAAGATCTAGCCAATTTCTTAAATTCGGAATATTTTTGGAAAGAATCAAAACCTATGATCATTTTGTTGTTTTAGTGTGGTTTGAAATGTTGAGATTGGTCTGTTTTCATACGAATTTCATGTTGTTTTAGTTATGATTTGATTAAATGGAAGATACCACTAGAAAGATGAATATGTAACCGTGGAAATTTTGGTGGAGAATTGCACTAGATATGATAATGCAAACACTACTATGTGCAAATATTGTACTAGGGATGGCAATGGGGCGGATTTGGGCAAATCCATCCCCGCCTGTCGGAGATTGCGGATGCCCAAATCCGCCCCCGATATTCGTTTATACAAAATTTTAAAACCCATCCCCTCTCTGTCACACCCCGATTTTCGAAGGAAACGAAAAGCCACATAGGATTATCCGTTTCCCCAAAAACTCTTAGCACGTGGTATTTTCTATAGGCTTCTTTTCGTATTATCCTGGGCCTTAAATACAACTTGGGCTTGACACACTACAAAAGATCAGATGGTCCATCTCCTTTTGCTTTGAAACATTGATAGGCAGGCTTATCCTAACAATGCTGAAAAAAAAAATTGACTTCTCGCCAATTAATTGTTTCGGTCTTTAATTTCATTTCTTCATACATGGGCGGACCTACTAAGGGACCAGGGGGGGGGGGGGGGCAGCTGCCCCTCCACAACTTTTAAAATATTTTTAGTATATATGTTTTAGTCTTAAAAAATCGATTATATAATGTAGCATACAATAAATTAATTGTTTATGAAAATATTCAAACATGTCTTTGTTGGTGTAGTGGTTGGAGGTTTATCACTTTTTATAAAAGACCTGAGTTCGATACTCTTCGAGTGCATTTTTTATTTGATTTTCAATGCAATTTTATTAGTAATTGCAAACATTAAAAAATATTTAGTTTAATAAAAATTTATTAACATTAAATAAATGAATTGTTTTTCACAAGCGATATTAAACCCCTAACAAAAAATATTTAAAATTAATATCTAAAATAATAACGATAGAATTCAATGAAAATATATACCATTAGCTAACTCGTATAAAATTTGAGCCTCATATAAACTATTTTTTCTTTGAAATTGTATTATGATCATATTAGATTCGCAAATTTCAAATTTTTTAGCTTCACCTAGAACTTATCCTAATTATTTTGTGATTCTCAATTCTAGACAACCAAGCTTTATAGCCACTTTTTGGTCAAGTTTTAAGTTTTTTACATTTCTATCCCTTCTATAGATAATGTTTGTGATTGTATTTAAAGAGAATGGGTAAAAGTGTAAAAATGCTCTAGCCTGGCCAAAAAATGGTTTTAAAGTTTGGCTGCCTAGACAAATTCTTTTGTGATATTAGTTATATATTCTAGTTATTATGCTTGTTTGCTTTTTGCTAAGGTTATCAATAGTGACCTTATTTTGGCTTAAAATTGACTACACTTGGATCCAATTTGATATATGCATTGTATTTTTTATAGTTGAATTGTTTTATTAGTTACTAGCTTCGGTAAAAAAAAATTTGGCTTTACCATTGATAACTACTATTATCAACTAATAAGTATTTTCCATTTCGCCCCTCTCGACTAAAATCCTGGGTCCGCCCCTGTCTTCATAGCCTTATCCTAGGGCGTTAGTTAATATTTATTAATAATTTTTATTCTCTTGTTTCCTGTAGTCACAGTGGAGGCTTTCCTTGCCTCGGATGTTGTTGAGCATACAAGCCACTATGAATGGGTTCACTCTGATGGATTTGGCTCATTAGCTGTAGAGGATCGTTCTCAGCCGCAGATTTCAGCAGTTGGGGTTGATGAAGATGACTCAATGCATTTATTTGTGGATGTTGAGTTTGCGACTCTACAACCATTGATAGTTGAAGCAGCAGTTACTTGATCCAATACCTTCTCAAGATCAACCAATGGGTGAAGAAAATGTTGTGGTTTCTGCACTTCCTCATGTAGAAAACCCTCCTTGCTTGTTTAATTCTTAACCAATGGGTGAAGAAGATGTGGTTCCTACACCTCCTCAGGCAGAACACCCTCCTTGCTATTTTGAATGAATCTCAACCAATGAGCCAAGAATCAACTGGTGGTGAATATGCTTGAAGCAATAACAATTCTACAAAAGTTAGAAGGACGACAAGGGCTAAAACTAAAAGAAAGAAAATACCAAGTCGTACAGTTTGTGGGGATACAGAGCCCCCTACACCAAAGAGGATACCATTTGGAAAATCTTTCCAAGCTTACAATGAAGCTTTTGAAGAAAGTGTCAGAAAAAATAGACTTCGAAAATCTCCAGAGTAGTAGTTAGATGATCTTCTAACTGATGCCGTCCCACCAGTAGCAAATACTCCACCTCACTCAGATGTATCACCACCTCCCCCGCAACTACTCCTCAGACATTCCAACTCCACCACCATATTCTAACATCTCTGATATTCACTTAAATTACCTTATAACTTATATTTTAATTATTTCATTTTCATGTTTTTGTAGGATTCGGAGCTTAAATGATGAAAATTGCATTAGTGTTACCAAACAACCACCAAACAATAACGACATCGCCTTTTTCTTCCTCTCGGCTTGGTAGACACAACCACCGTCCACCAATCACGTCACCACCACCACATCGCCACTGATCAATCACGCCAATCACCGCCAACATCTCCTCCATTCATCATCTATCTCTCTCACACACACAACCCACCACCCTTCTCGCCTCCGTCTCGACAACAACCCAGATGCAGAGCAACACAAATGAGAAATTTGTGTTCTCTCTACCAAGTCGTCCCTTCTCGCCTCCATCTTGACAGCAACCAACAACACCCAAGGAATTTGGTGAAGCAAGTTTGTTGAGGAGATGGAGTTGACCAAAGCCCCAGTGGGACCATTTCCGCCATAAGTTCCTAGACCCCAGGCCGAGGCGAAGATGAAACTATGGGTTCTAGAGTTTGTTAAAATTAATTTACTGTTTTCTCTGTGTTTCATTATTAAATTCAATTTTTTTTCCAGAATATTGACGAATTGCTTTCACCGATTATATGGGATTTGATAACTAAATTAGTCGGTAGTTAGAATACTATTTGGTTATATTCGAAGCATGCTTGTATTTGATTATGATAAACTTATGATTGTGTGTGTCATTCCAAAACACTCAATACTAAGGGTTTAGATATTTGATGAAATTGATAGTGAATTTAGATTAATCTTAAGGTCGTTGACGGTCGCGTCATCGATGCATGTATTGGATTGTTCATCTCTAGTGCTTCTCGCTTTGTGAAAACAATAAGTTAGGTTTAAATAATTCTAGAAAAATCTATGGTGGATTCGATGCATTGGTTCATTTTCCAATTGCCTTTTCTAATTTGATTGTTAGTTGTGTAATTTTGTTCCGTTAGTTTAGAAATTTCTAGTCGTAGTAACCCTCATTTCAAATAGTGTAAATAGATTTTAGTTTTCAATTAATGTGGGATCAACCCGTATTTGCCACTGTCTACTAGTTAGACAACTGTGCAATTGCAGTATAACAATTAGGTTTACTAGCCTTCAATTTATATCAGTAAAATTTATATCAAGTTTTTGGCTCCGTTGTCGGAGACTGTAATAGTGCAATCGCAGTCTAGGGTATATTTTCATTAGTTCGTTGTTTAAGTTTAATTTTCTTTGTTCAGGAATAGTGTTAGGAATTGCTTGGTTATTTGTTTTATTTGTGATTAGTTTGAGTTTTTAATTTGTTTCATTTTTTTTGTTGTGGAGACAATCATACACAAAAAGTATTCATATGAGTTTTCGTGGGAGCAAAGCGAAAATCATAGGTCGTGAAAAAAAAGCAAACAGAAAAAAAAATGCTCATCAACAGTAGGCTATTGTTCAACTCCTTCATCACAACATCTAATCGATCATGAAGCTTGTTCAACTCCGTCTTCGAGGTCTCAAGTTTAGAAGCAAACTTTTCCAGAACAACCTCTACTTCCTTCAATGAAGCCTGAGCAATCTCAGCTACTTTCTCTTGCTCCACATATTGTGCCTTCAACACATCTAACTGACAAAAATCGTGGAAAAACGCCAAATCCCGCCTCGCCATCTTCCTCTCCACGATTGCTACTTGATCACGAACAACCTTGTAATCTGACCCCATTATCCCAACATGAGTGAGGTGATTCATCCCCTTCATTATCTATTTAAGACCATAGTTGAGATGGCCACCAGGCTGATGCACAAGTATTGGAGCTCTATCAACCAACCGCCTATGCCACTCGATAATGAGATTACACACACTATCCTGCACGTCTATCTCTGAAAACCAGCTGAACTTCCCCGACCTAATACTAATCTCTTATGAGTTAGGTTCCTTCCATCCAATCTATGGATGAGGATAGTGGGATCCGGAAGAACTGAAGACCCGCCTCCAGTAGCTGGTTGGAACGACAGTGATAACAAAAGTACCACTCTTTCCATTCATCTTCAAGGCAACAATGGGATGAGCAGGAGACAAAGAAACAAGCAACTCTGCTACATTAGCAGTACGAGTCGAAAAGGGAAGAGAAGGAGATTTAGAACTTTGACTATAGTCAACTTCCTCCTTGTCAAACATTGAGTTTGTCACGCCCCAATTTTCGAGAAAATGAAAATCCTTATTTTTATGTGAGGTTATCCGTTTCCCCAAAACTCGGAACGTGAAAATTCAATAACAACAAAACCATTTAGCAGCAACAACAAAAACATAGTTTAGAAAATTAAAACAAATTAAAAATAATCTAACCATGAACCCTTTGACGAGGTTCACCCCACTAAAGAAACTCCAGTAGCGATGCCCAATAATCTTTAAACCTGAAAGACTAATTGGCTACATTCCCAAAGGAATGTACCCAAAAAGTAAAAGCTCGCTTGGGTCAGCAATTAAGCTGTTATGAGGTATGAGTATCTTCATCCCAAAAATCAACACATCAGCAAGTACGGCTGAACAAAATAGAGTTAAATTTATGTGAATTTAAATTTCAAAATTTAGGGTTTTGTTTTTGGGAGTTTAAGTGGGGTGCAAATAGAAAATTTGGATTAAAAAAAACCTAATCTAATAGGGTAACTTTCAATAAGTTAAATATGAGGTAATTTTTGTTCTCTAGCCATAAAAAAATAAAAAAAAGGAAGAAAAAAAGTAGGAGAAATTGGAAAAAGAAGAGAAATTAGAAGAAAAAGAAAAAAAAAACCAAAAAGGGGATTCGAGTGGGGAGCATAGGATTATGCTTCGATGCTGCGTTTTTTTTTCTAGTGAGTAAGATCTAGCCAATTTCTTAAATTCGGAATATTTTTGGAAAGAATCAAAACCTATGATCATTTTGTTGTTTTAGTGTGGTTTGAAATGTTGAGATTGGTCTGTTTTCATACGAATTTCATGTTGTTTTAGTTATGATTTGATTAAATGGAAGATACCACTAGAAAGATGAATATGTAACCGTGGAAATTTTGGTGGAGAATTGCACTAGATATGATAATGCAAACACTACTATGTGCAAATATTGTACTAGGGATGGCAATGGGGCGGATTTGGGCAAATCCATCCCCGCCTGTCGGAGATTGCGAATCCCCAAATCCGCCCCCGATATTCGTTTATACAAATTTTTAAAACCCATCCCCGTTCTGTCACGCCCCGATTTTCGAAGGAAACGAAAATCCCAAAAGCCACGTAGGATTATCCGTTTCCCCCAAAACTCGGGACGTGAAAATTCAATAGCAACAGAAACAAAAAGCAGCATGAACTAAACATCTGAAATAATAAAAAAATCTAACCTGGAGTAGACTGGCATGGCTAGCTCACTAGCAGAACTCCAGTAACGCAGCTCAAAATCTCTAAACCTGAAAGACTACTCGGCTACATTCCAAAAAGGAATGTACCCAAGAAGCAAAAGCTCACTCGGGTCAGCAATAAAGCTGGTGTGAGAAATCTTCATCCCAAAATCAATAAATCCGCACATGACAACATCAAAAATAAACAATAAACAATAACAACCACACATCAGGTAGTTCCTCAATGAGGCAAATATGTCATCATCCTAATAAATAAATATGCATTATTTACGACTAATAAATAAAATTTATGAGTTATCAATCCTCATAAATGCAACAACAATACATTTCATAATCATTGTAGACTATTATTGAAATATTAACAAAACACATTTTTCTACCTTTAGGAAGATATGTAGTTCTCATTCAATGGTTGAATGAGCATTTAGTTTCTTCCTTTAAGGTAATCATGCACATACACAAAAAAAAAAAAATCTCGCTTCTTTTCCACAATCGCACTCTCCTACTGTGCCGAGCACACCTCACCCAAGTGTGCCTCCCTTGCCTTCGAAACCACTCGGATCGTACATGTTCCAAGTGGGGTGCCACCTCGAGGAACATGTCATCACACCCGAAGTTCGATCCATGGCAAGCATTTTCCCTAAATCTACACGTACAACCGAACTCACACGGAACGGTGCACCGATATGCAAGCAAGTCTGCATACCCATAATCATATCATGCGTATACAAGCAAGTCTGTATACAAACAATTTCTTTTCTTTTCAGATTTTTTTTCGGAGTTGTGGAAAAGAACATAAAAAATATCAACTAAAACTCAAAGCTCTTTTATGGTGACTCTTTGTCAACCATAAATAAATCAACCACAGTATCCATCGTTCTTTCGGGGAACAAGTAATATTTGACACATTGCCAATTCACACATCTCATCTCTTTGCATCATATGAAAAACAATATGCATGCCAATTCACATAACAATACAAATACTCAAGCTAAAACAAGTGCTCAGTTAAATTCCAGCCAATATCAATACTATAAATTTTCTTCTATTTTGTGTTATGCAATTGGGATCAATCTCGCCAGCTATGTAAATTCCAAATACATGCATTTGATCACTTCGCTAAGATTAATATATATTCAATTGAAGGACAGTGGACAAGCACAAAATCACAAGAGATCAATGCATCAAGACTAGACTCAAATTTCACCATGTAAGAATACAAAGAAGGAACTATGTTCTTCCTAAAAGCATAACTAAACCCTATCTTATATACAAAGACCAACCCCACAACATCACCGATCCAATGAAGTGATAGAGAAACATTCTATAGAGTTTCTGGCCTGCAAACCTGACTAACCTAGGACTACTTGTATGCATGTTCTGAAATTTTGTTAGAAAAATAATCACATAAATATTCAAATTATTCTCAAGAAGAATAGTATGAAATGACCAAGGTATTCCATCTCTCAGGGGCAAGACTTTCAGTAGTAAATAGAAGTCCCAGCTGTACGTAACTCAATGGATTATAACCCATCCATTGCATCAAAACTGTAGTATTCCTAAAAATTTAAGCTCTCCTTAAGGCCTTAAGTAATCTGTTCTATAAATAAAAATACTCAAGTGCTATGTCAAAATACCCAATCTAACAATAACCAAAATCGATACAAAAAATAAAAAAAATAAAAATAAAAAGGGAATGAAAATAAACTCACCTTTGATCCAAGAATCGAAACTCAATCAACACGGACTAATCATCTCGTCTTCCATTTCTTCTTCTTGATACCAGACTGTCAGATCATCATCACCATCTCTACTTCCATCGAGAACCATCGTCTCTCACAAACCTTCTTCTATTACAGAAAGAAAAAATTCATCTACTCAAGGGTTCTCTACTCATCACGTCTCTTCTATTCAAGAGAGGACAAACTAATTTCTCTACCAATCACTTGTCTAATTAATATCTCTAACTAATTTCTCTGCTCAACAGAAGACAAGCTTGTACCAGTTAGGCCTAAACTGTCAAGTCTCACTCTCTTGAGACAGGCAAGAGACTGGTGGACTAACATCGCTAAATCTTCCCATGGCATTTAAACAGTAGGACACAACTTGTTGTTTATCCCCCTTAGAGACCACAGCCAACGAAACTTTATCAAGATTGATGTTTGTGCATGGAACTGCCTTACTGCAAGCAAGGTTGATGGCAGTCCTTCTGTTAGATGTCCCACGTACATTTACAAAAAATGTCACTCAACTTCACGGCTGATGTTTCATTTGCACAACCATGTTTACCATTGCAATAGTATTGATCAATGATAAGAGGGTTGTCAACAGATGTAATTGTAATGTCTACAAATGTGATATCTCTAGCATAACCGCATCCTCCCCCAAGAATACTTTCTTTACAAAGAGCATTCACAATAGCAGTATAGGTTACAACATTGGGGCGACATAACATACTTCACATACAAATCAGTATAAGGTACCTTCAACCCATTATCCCTAGAATTCGAAGAATTGGGAGAGAACCCAAATCTTGTCCCCATCTGTCCAACACTTGCAAACAATCCACCTGGGTGATAAGACCCATCTTGGATACTCCATTGAAGACCCATATCAGAACTAGAAAGCCCCCCATTTGCTGCCTTACCTTCAGAGGCCTCTGGCCCAGCGCCAGGTGAACCTGGTTGATTGTAAAGGGAATGACCAAGCTGCATCACCTCCTGGTTGAGAGCAGCCATGGCATCCTTCATTGATTGTGTTGATTCACTAGAGATGGCATCCTTCAACTCTCCAAGTTTGGCCTCCACCTTTTTTTCACAGGGGCAGGAACCTTGTCTCATAACTCCTTTACTTGCTTCTCAGTCTGGTAGACAATAAAATCAGCCTGATTCTTTTTATCTATGGCATCCCTTTTCGGACTTCATTCTGATCAGTTGAACCCATAGATAATGAAGTATCCAACAGATGCACCTTCTTGCAGAGTCAAACCCAGCAGTGATAAGAAGTGACGATCTTGGATCGTATGCACACCACCAAATGCCTCTCCCTGATAGATAAACACCTTCGTGCCCCCACCTCCTTTTTTCTTCCTATCTACATCACTTCGCCACTGTCAGCCGCCATTACCCATCACCGCCATCAAAGAAGAAGGAAACGAGAAGGAGAAAAGAAAAGAAAAGCTCAAGGAAAAATAAAATTTGTTTTTTTTATTTATATATATATATATATATGGTGGGTGGTTATCCACTCCCACTGAAATTCTGAGAACATGCACCCTCTTTCACAAAAATAAAACCCTAATCACTATCAAACCCAATGAAGGCCTAGCTCAAGTCCAAAATATAAAAAAAAATCAGCCCAAGCCCAAAAGAACAATAACACCAATTTATAAACTACCCCCACATTTTTATTCTATTTAGTAATGGCAAACACAAATCTTTTTCCCAATAAATGAAATTACAATATACGCCACAATTAATAACTAAGAAATTATTATATTTATTCAATTAGGCGGGTATTACAATATATAAACTCAAAAGAATCTCGTCCCGAGATTCGGTAGAGGAGGGTAAGTAGGAAATTAATTCTTAAATAAGCAAACTACACATCACATGGACAAACAAATAGCTCATACGTATGCCCATAACTTAATGAAGACAATCACACAAAATAAAAATTCAGTAAGTAAAATTACGGGGTGCTACACGCTCCGAACGGATTGGCGGATATTCGCCTCGCCCCGAATAACCGGGAAAAAAAAAACAATGTTGTCAACTGTAGAGACATTTAACCAAACAAACTTGCAACTCAAATTTAAACGCTTAAGTTTTTAAAAAATGAGGATGTTCATATTTGTATAACAAGTTGAAAAAATAAATCTCCACTTCAGACTTTAATATTCAAACAAGTTTTCAGAGCAACATTTTGCTTTTCAATTTAGAGTGATTACTTTAATTTATTCCCATTTTTTTTAATAAAATAGTGAGATCTAAAATCACTATGAAATAAATCTGGACAAAATCACTATGAAATAAGAAATCCAAATCTGGACATACAGTCTATGATATAAGAAGTCCCAATCTGGACATACATATCTAAAATCACCATAAACCAGACGATGACGCCGACTCCTTCCCATGGATTGGCCGCTCTATGTTTCTTGAAAAGATCAAAGGAGGAAAAGGAGATGGTTGATGGTTCTAAAATCACCATAAACCAAACAATGACACCGACTCCTTCCCATGGATCTAAAATCTCTATCTGTCTCTGACTCCTTCCCATGGATCGGTCGACTCCTTCCCCGGATATCGTTGATGGATTTTCGAGGAGATTTGAGCAGAGAGATAGGCGAATCGGCTGAGATTTGCGCCGCAATAGAGGAGCGAACGGACTTAGATCTGAAATTTAAGCATAGAAAGAGGGGTGAATGGATTGAGATCTAAGTAGAAGAGAACTCACCTGAAACCCTTAGAACATGGGAGGAGACGGGGGTGGCGGTGGCTTTCTCATTGAAGAAGAAGATGACTGGGTGGAGGAGACGGAGGTGGCGGTGACTTTCTCACTGAAGAAGAAGAGAAGAAATGAGGGAGAGATGAAAAAGGAAAGGAAGAAATGGAAAAAATGGTTAGGGTTAGTTTTTTTTAAAGGATCAAGGGTATTGCTGTAATTTCATTACTTAAACGGATTCGGGGGATATGGCTAAATCTGTATCCGCCCCGGATATTTGATGGATGTTGTTTGGATATCCGTATCTGCCTCAAAATTCGTTTAAGCATATCCAAAACCGCTCCAAATGGATTGGGTGAGGTGGATATCCGTGAAAATTCGCCCTACTGCCACCCCTATATTGTACTGAAAAACATGGGGTAAACATGATCGTTTGGGTCTATTCATGTATGAATAACTATCATTGTAGTATCTACTTTGGGTGATTAAGAATACTATAAGAAAATTGAAACTTAGAGGTTTCTAATGGTATGTGAAATGATCGATTTAGATAAGAAATGAAAAAGTTACATCGGATTGAAAACAACATGTTGAACTGAAAATTTGGTCTATTTTGGCTGATTGGAGAAGATGATGATGTCAACATGATGTCATCTGTTTGACTGGACATTGACCAAACTTTGGTTGACTTTAAAAAAATTAACGGTAACTATGTTTTTAACACCGTTTTCACCGTTGTGATCGTTGTATCAAAATTTATTTTTGAAAAAAAATATTTTATATTTTGAAAGATTTCAATTTTTTGTATTTTAATATATTATGCCTCGTGATGCATGTTTGATGTCATTTAGGCCATTTCACTTCATATGTGATTATGTGAAATTTGAATGTCTAGTGATAACCTAGATGGGGCTTGGAGGCTTAATATTGATATTATCAGACACTGTTATGTTTGAAACAATGTTATTTTGGGATTAAATTGTGAATAGTTTTGGGCATGTTATTTTGGGATTAAATTGTGAATAGTTTTTGGGACTGAATATGTTGTGTTTTGAGTGTGTATTTTCTGACAAAAACAAAGTTGTTTGAGGATTATTTGTATGAATTAAAGAGTAATGATTTAGAGAATATTTTATGCACTTGATCATTGACTGTTTGGGGTCGTTCTGCGGACTCAAATTGGGTTGTCTTTAATTAAATTCGAGGTTTGTTTTACTTGATTTTAGATAATTGATTTCATTTGAGTTTAGAGGATTGAATTGGGTTGACTTTTTTACTCTTTTGGGGACTGTATCAGGATTGGATACATAGTTAATTGAGGTTTGTCTTGGACTGTCTTTTTGATATTCAAATTTTTTTGTTTTAGAGTTGAAGTGGGCTACCAATTTATCACTCAAATGGGGTTGATTGCAGAGATAAAGTAGTTACATTTTGACACATAATTTTGGATGTATTGGGACTATTGAGGACGTTGAAAATAGGGTGTAGTAGATTTGTTGTGCGGAATGAAACATGGTTGTTTTGTGACGGTTTTTTTGAGCTGAAATGAGGATGTTTCCAGCAGATTTTTGTTGAGTCTTTAGAGCGTGTTTTAGTTTAATTGAGATTCATAACAAAATTTGGTTGGATTTTGATGTTTGCTTTGGTATGATTGTATTGTGTTTTTATTAGTAGCTTAATTGAGTGTGTATTCTTACCTCTAATGTTGATTAGTTCAAAAAATTAGTTCAAGGGGTGTTGTGATTAGCTGTGAATATGTCGTTTGACTTTATGCTCACTTCTGTTGGTGTGCATGTGTTTGTGTGAATTATATCATCTTTTGTATGTGGATTTCATTATATACTAGAGTCTTGTTTCTAGATACCATTATACATTTCATTTTATTATGTCATTTTAAACTTTGGTTAATATTTTAATTTTGCTATTATAAAATGGCGAGTGTGTGGCTTTTGTTATTGTAATTTATGCAAATCGTAACCGAACCGACCATTAACAAACCGATTCGAAATCGAACCGATTCTAATTTATGCAACCCGTAATCGAACCGACTAAAATCGAACCAAAACCAAACCGACCGACTATTTTAAACATATTATATTATTTATATATAAAAAATATATTATTTATTATATATATTCGATCAGTTCGGTTTGGTCGGTTAAAATCACATAGAAACCGATCCGAATTTAAACCGAACCAATAAGTTCGGTTTTGATTGACTCGGTCGATTTAGTTGGTTTGATCGGTTTTTTGTTCAGCCGTACTTGCTGATGTGTTGATTTTTGGGATGAAGATACTCATACCTCATAACAGCTTAATTGCTGACCCAAGTGAGCTTTTACTTTTTGGGTACATTCCTTTGTGAATGTAGCTAATTAGTCTTTCAGGTTTAAAGATTATTGGGC
Source organism: Berberis thunbergii (assembly GCA_003290165.1). Lineage (NCBI taxonomy): Eukaryota > Viridiplantae > Streptophyta > Magnoliopsida > Ranunculales > Berberidaceae > Berberis > Berberis thunbergii. Next base: position 110,881 of record QNQO01002340.1, read on the forward strand.
ATCGCTACTGGAGTTTCTTTAGTGGGGTGAACCTCGTCAAAGAGTTCATGGTTAGATTATTTTTAATTTGTTTTAATTTTCTAAACTATGTTTTTGTTGTTGTTGCTAAATGGTTTTGTTGTTATTGAATCCTACAAAAACATGAAAATGAAATAATTAAAATATAAGTTATAAGGTAATTTACGTGAATATCAGAGATGTTAGAATATGGTGTTGGAGTTGGAAGGTCTGAGGAGTAGTTGCGGGGGAGGTGGTGGTACAGCTGAGTGAGGTGGAGTATTTGCTACTGGTGGGACGACATCAGTTAGAAGATCATCTAACTACTACTCTGGAGATTTTCGAAGTCCATTTTTTCTAACACTTTCTTCAAAAGCTTCATTGTAAGCTTGGAAAGATTTTACAAATGGTCTCCTCTTTGATGTAGGGGGCTCTGTATCCCCACAAACTGTACGACTTGGTATTTTCTTTCTTTTAGTTTTAGCCCTTGTCGTCCTTCTAACTTTCCTAGAATTGTTATTGCTTCAAGCATATTCACCACCAGTAGGTTCTTGGCTAATTGGTTGAGATTCATTCAAACAAGCAAGGAGGGTGTTCTGCCTGAGGAGGTGTAGGAACCACATCTTCTTCACCCATTGGTTAAGAATTAAAAACAAGCAAGGAGGGTTTTCTACATGAGGAAGTGCAGAAACCACAACATTTTCTTCACCCATTGGTTGATCTTGAGAAGGTATTGGATCAAGTAACTGCTGCTTCAACTATCAATGGTTGTAGAGTCGCAAACTGAACATCCACAAATAAATGCATTGAGTCATCTTCATCAACCCCAACTGCTGAAATCAGCGGCTGAGAACGATCCTCTACAGCTAATGAGCCAAATCCATCAGAGTGAACCCATTCATAGTGGCTTGTATGCTAACAACATCCGAGGCAAGGAAAGCCTCCACAGTGACTACAGGAAGCAAGAGAATAAAAATTATTAATAAATATTAACTAACGATAAGGCTATGAAGAGATGAAATTAACATCAATTCTAGATGTCGAGGTTTTGGGCGAGGGATGGTGCGTCGCACGCGAGCAGCTGACATGGTAAAAAAAAAATTGCGAGGGAAATCAAAATTTTGGGCGAGAAGAAGGAGGGAATAGGGAGAGCTCTCCCCATTTTCATTCTCAAGCTACCTCAGACCTCCCTCTCCCCATTTTCATTCTCGAGCTCAAGCTCAGACCTCCCTCTCCCTCTCCCCATTTTCCATCTCGACACCCTCTCCCCCCAACGAAGCTCTCCCTCTCCATCATCGACTCAAACGAAGCCAGAGAAGAAGAGAAGAAGCTCACCCTCGTCCCTTGCCTCTCGCAAAAGCTAAGGTAAGTTTTCATTAATTTATAGATCTAGGGTTTTTAGATCTAGGGTTTCACCATTTTTATTTGGAATCTCTTGTTGATGAGATGAAAGACACCTTGGTTTCTGATTCTTCTTTGAATCACAAGCGAAGCAGAGATCCAGAAGATGAGGTTTACCTCGACAATTTCCACTCCCACAAACGCTACCTCAGCGAGGTTTGCAATTTCCCTTCTTCTCCAATCATTCATTTTGTGTTTTTTTACGACTGGTTTCGTTGTTTGGCACCGTGGGGTTGAAGCTTTTATACTATTTGGCGACGGGGTTGTGTAAAAGTTGGATCTTTATAACAATTAGCGTTGAAATGGGGCTTCATTCATTGTGTATTATTGGTGAAATTTGGATTTTTTGTTGTTTGGTGCAACGGGGCTCTTGATTTTGGTGTTTGTAATTATCTTGAAATTTGAAAAAGTCAGTCTAAACCCCAAGACCATTTTCAATTTTAATCAACAGGTGTTGCCAAGAAACTCACCATTAATTCTAGGCAGTTTGGATGAAATGCAGTTGGGCAATGATCACAAAGTATCAAATAACCCCCCTGGTGACAAATAGAACATATGGAGTCATCGTTGCATGAACGTTTTCTCTTGATTCTCTCGCGTTTTTTCTGCCACAAAACCATTAGGGTTGCTATTTCGTGCCATTTTCATTTGTTCCTGGCACTTCATGAGTGACCTACTGATGCAGGACATCCACAGTTTTAGGAATTATAAAAAAATAGGAACTCCTATTTTATCACATCAACAGTTTTAGGAAATCCAGTTTTAGGAAGTATGACAAAATAGGAACTCCTATTTTATCACATCAACAGTTTTAGGAAGTTCAAAAAAATAAGAACTCTAATTTTATCAACTCAACAGTTTTAGGAAGTTCGACAAAATAGAAACTCCTATTTTATTAAACTTAGCATTTATAATTTTTCTTTCTTTTCCAACTCCTTGTCAAAGTTGGTTATTTAGCTTTGAGTAGTATAAATAGAGAGGGATATCAACATGTAAGGGACATCTTTTATCAAACAATCAAATAAACAATTTTATCCCTCAAAACCCTTGTTATTATTACAATTTTCTTCTTATCGCATCTCCTTCGTCTCTTCGCATCCCCAACGATATTTATATCGTTTTCTTCAACCTACACGTACCACATCAATTGGTATCAGAGCCAGTGAATTTTGAGGTTCTTACCTCGAAATCGATTTTTCCCCGCTTCCGCAACACACCATTCCAAAAAAAAACAAAAAAACCATCCACCCATCTCGACCTTAAACCAACAATGGGAGAAATCACTATGGAGACCATCGATGCAAAACTTGCAAAGCTTTCAGAAGATTTGACGGTGTCAATGGATAACAAAATTGCACCGTTACAAGCCGACATCAATGGTATTCAAAATCAGCTAGCATCGCTTCTGAAGCTTCTCAATATGGAAGACAAGGTGTCTATTCATCAACGTGAAAGAAAAGCTCCGTCAACTAATGACAGTAAAATCGATTCTGCAACTTCCATCCGGAGACATGACAAGAATTCTTTCGAGCACAATAATGATATTCCGAAAGAAATCATGAAGGAGTTCGGTACCAAACATCAACATGAAAGTTTTATCGGCTTGCCGAAAAGGAAGACTTTGGTTTTTCAGATCGATAGTGAAGATGATGATTCAATCGAGGATGAACAAGAAAAGCGATGGACGGATGATAGACGTCTCAGATCGGGACAAAGTCCGTACGGTGCTCTACCGGAATACAAGTTAAAAACGGATATTCCGAATTTCACTGGGAATTTCAAAATTGAAGCGTTATTGGATTGGTTCTATGAGGTCGAAGCTTTCTTCCAATTTATGGAAGTTCCGGATCATTCTAAGGTGAAACTTGTTGTTTACAAGCTCAAGGGAGGAGCAACCGCCTGGTGGAAAAAACTATGTGAAGATCGTTCAAAAAGTGGTAAACCACCAATTCGTACTTGGGAGAGAATGAGGAAATTGATTCGCGAGAAGTTTTTACCACGGGATTTTAAACAACAACTTTTTGTCAAACTTCAGAATTGCCAGCAAGGAGCAAATTCGGTTGAAGATTATGTCTCAGAATTTTACAATTTGGTGGCTAGAAATCAACTTCATGAATCAGAGGAGCAGTTGGTATCTCGATTTACCAAAGGTTTGATTCGATATAGCAAAAGTCCTTGTGCTAGTCCAGCGTTTTTGGTCGAAATGAAGGATGGTGGATGGAGAATGTGTATTGATTGTCGCGCTTTGAACAAAATTACCATCCCGTATAGATTTCCGATTCCACGTATAGATGACATGATCGATATGCTTACTGGTTCTAAAATTTTCACTAAACTTGATTTACGTAGTAGATATCATCAAATCCGTATTCGTGAAGGGGATGAATGGAAGACAACTTTCAAAACAAAGGAAGGATTATATGAGTGGCTTGTTATGCCATTCGGATTATCTAATGCTCCTAGCACCTTTATGCGACTCATGTATCAGGTTCTACAACCTTTCCTTGGTAAATTTGTTATTGTGTATTTTGATGATATCTTGATCTATAGTCGCAGCGAAGACGACCATCTCTCACAACTTTCTAAGGTGTTCCAAGTCCTTGCTGATAATGCTCTCTTTGTGAATTTGAAGAAGTGCACCTTTTTCTCAAATAAAGTCTTCTTCTTAGGGTATATTGTCTCGGACATCGGAATTTTAGTGGATGATTCTAAGGTGAATGCCATTGCAGATTGGCCTACACCTACATGCATTCGTGATGTTCGAAGTTTTCATGGGTTGGCATCTTTCTACAGGCGTTTTGTTCGGAATTTTAGTTCAATTGCTGCCGGTCTTACCGATTGTTTGAAACGAGAAAAGTTTGAATGGACAGAAGAGGCGGATAAGAGTTTCAATGCTCTTAAAGAAAAATTGTGTCGTACTCCAGTTCTTGCTATGCCGGATTTTGATAAGCCATTTGAAGTCGATTGTGACGCTTCGATTATCGGTATTGGTGCGGTTTTATCTCAAGGGGGTCATCCGGTTGCTTATTATAGTGAGAAAAATTTGATGCTAGGAAGAAGTGGTCTACTTATGAATTTGAATTAACTGCTCTTGTGCAAGCTCTAAAACAGTGGCATACTTATCTTGTTCATCGAGAATTCATCGTTAACACTGACAATCACGCTTTGAAATTCTTGACTACTTCAGCCAAGGTAAACATAATGCATGATCGTTGGTTATCGACCATCAACAAGTATACTTTTTCGGTTCGGCATAAGAGTGGAAAGTTGAATCAAGTTGTTGATGCTTTAAGTAGACGTGCTCATCTACTTGTGACTATTCGGAATGAGAGTTTGGCCTTTGATTATCTGAAGGATCTTTATGGTGAAGATGACGATTTCAAGACTATGTGGGAAAAATGTCGTTCTCTTTCGCATGGTACAGATGACTTCTTAATTCAAGATGGTTTTCTTTTCAAAGGTAATCGTCTTTGCATTCCCCACTGTTCTTTATGTCTACATCTTATTCGTGAATTACATGGGGGAGGCCTTGGAGGACACTTTGGACGTGATAAAACAATTGCTCTTATGGAAGAAAGATATTTTTGGCCTTCTTTGAAGCGTGATGTTCAAAGATTTGTCCAAAGGTGTATGGTTTGCCAAAGATCTAAAGGAACTATTCAGAATACCGGTCTCTATACTCCACTACCAGTTCCAGATGCACCTTGGATTGATGTTAGCATGGATTTTGTGTTAGGCTTACCTCGTACTCAAAGAGGTAATGATTCAATTATGGTTGTGGTTGATCGTTATTCCAAGATGGCACATTTTGTGGCTTGTAAAAAGACCACAGATGCTTCCAATATCACATACTTGTTTTTCAAAGAAGTGGTTTGTTTACATGGTGTTCCCAAGTCAATAACTTCTGATAGAGATACAAAATTTTTGAGTTAATTTTGGAAATCGCTTTGGATGCGTTTGGGGACTACATTACAGTTTAGCACTACTTGTCATCCTCAAACCGATGGACAAATAGAGGTTGTGAATCGTTCTTTAGGAAATTTGATTAGAGCAAAGATCAGCGACAAGGAAAAACAATGGGATATTCTTCTTCCACATATGGAATTTGCTTTCAATACTTCAGTGAATCGCTCTACTGGTAAGACACCTTTTGAGATTGTCTATTCTACGGTGCCCCATCATGTTCTTGATCTCATAGTACTTCCAAAGCTTCGGGATTCTCATGCCAAGGCTGACAATATGGTGGATAAAGCTTCTCAAATCCATCATGAGGTAAAATCAAAGCTTGCAGAGTCTAATGCCAGGTGCAAAGAAGATGCCGATAAACATAGGCGTTTTAAAGAATTCAAAGAAGGAGAGTTAGTCATGATTCATCTTCGCAAAGAACAATTTCCCGTGGGAACTTACAACAAGACAAAAATGAAGAAATATGGCCCTTTCCAGATTTTGAAGAAAATAAATGACAATGCTTATGTCATTGATCTTCCTGCTGAATGGCATATCTCCAACATCTTCAATGTTCAAGAAATTTTTACATTTCATGACGATACTAAGGCCATGGTAGGTGATGACAACTCGAGGACGAGTTTTTCTAAAGAAGGGGAGCCTGATGCAGGACATCCACAGTTTTAGGAATTATAAAAAAATAGGAACTCCTATTTTATCACATCAATAGTTTTAGGAAATCCAGTTTAGGAAGTATGACAAAATAGGAACTCCTATTTTATCACATGGAGCTCTTCCTAGAGCAGTTGGGTTAGATCAAACGAGTGACCAGCTAGAGAGTAGCCAACCTGGAGCTCTTCCTAAAACTGTTGACGTGATAAACTGTTTGATCTAACCCAACTGCTATAGGAAGAGCTCCAGGTTGGCTACTCTCTAGCTGGTCACTCGTTTGATCTAACCCAGCTGCTCTAGGAAGAGCTCCATGTGATAAAATAGGAGTTCCTATTTTGTCATACTTCCTAAAACTATTGATGTGATAAAATAGGAGTTCCTATTTTTTTATAATTCCTAAAACTGTGGATGTCCTGCATCAGGCTCCCCTTCTTTAGAAAAACTCGTCCTCGAGTTGTCATCACCTACCATGGCCTTAGTATCGTCATGAAATGTAAAAATTTCTTGAACATTGAAGATGTTGGAGATATGCCATTCAGCAGAAAGATCAATGACATAAGCATTGTCATTTATTTTCTTCAAAATCTGGAAAGGGCCATATTTCTTCATTTTTGTCTTGTTGTAAGTTCCCACGGGAAATTGTTCTTTGCGAAGATGAATCATGACTAACTCTCCTTCTTTGAATTCTTGAAAACGCCTATGTTTATCGGCATCTTCTTTGCACCTGGCATTAGACTCTGCAAGCTTTGATTTTACCTCATGATGGATTTGAGAAGCTTTATCCACCATATTGTCAGCCTTGGCATGAGAATCCCGAAGCTTTGGAAGTACTATGAGATCAAGAACATGATGGGGCACCGTAGAATAGACAATCTCAAAAGGTGTCTTACCAGTAGAGCGATTCACTGAAGTATTGAAAGCAAATTCCATATGTGGAAGAAGAATATCCCATTGTTTTTCCTTGTCGCTGATCTTTGCTCTAATCAAATTTCCTAAAGAATGATTCACAACCTCTGTTTGTCCATCGGTTTGAGGATGACAAGTAATGCTAAACTGTAATGTAGTCCCCAAACGCATCCAAAGCGATTTCCAAAAGTAACTCAAAAATTTTGTATCTCTATCAGAGTTATTGACTTGGGAACACCATGTAAACGAACCACTTCTTTGAAAAACAAGTATGTGATATTGGAAGCATCTGTGGTCTTTTTACAAGCCACAAAATGTGCCATCTTGGAATAACGATCAACCACAACCATAATTGAATCATTACCTCTTTGAGTACGAGGTAAGCCTAACACAAAATCCATGCTAACATCAATCCAAGGTGCATCTGGAACTGGTAGTGGAGTATAGAGACCGGTATTCTGAATAGTTCCTTTAGATCTTTGGCAAACCATACACCTTTGGACAAATCTTTGAACATCACGCTTCAAAGAAGGCCAAAAATATCTTTCTTCCATAAGAGCAATTGTTTTATCACGTCCAAAGTGTCCTCCAAGGCCTCCCCCATGTAATTCACGAATAAGATGTAGACATAAAGAACAGTGGGGAATGCAAAGACGATTACCTTTGAAAAGAAAACCATCTTGAATTAAGAAGTCATCTGTACCATGCGAAAGAGAACGACATTTTTCCCACATAGTCTTGAAATCGTCATCTTCACCATAAAGATCCTTCAGATAATCAAAGGCCAAACTCTCATTCCGAATAGTCACAAGTAGATGAGCACGTCTACTTAAAGCATCAGCAACTTGATTCAACTTTCCACTCTTATGCCGAACCGAAAAAGTATACTTGTTGATGGTCGATAACCAACGATCATGCATTCTGTTTACCTTGGCTGAAGTAGTCAAGAATTTCAAAGCGTGATTGTCAGTGTTAACGATGAATTCTCGATGAACAAGATAAGTATGCCACTGTTTTAGAGCTTGCACAAGAGCAATTAATTCCAATTCATAAGTAGACCACTTCTTCCTAGCATCAGAATTTTTCTCACTATAATAAGCAACCGGATGACCCCCTTGAGATAAAACCGCACCAATACCGATAATCGAAGCGTCACAATCGACTTCAAATGGCTTATCAAAATCCGGCATAGCAAGAACTGGAGTACGACACAATTTTTCTTTAAGAGCATTGAAACTCTTATCCGCCTCTTCTGTCCATTCAAACTTTTCTCGTTTCAAACAATCGGTAAGACCGGCAGCAATTGAACTAAAATTCTGAACAAAACGCCTGTAGAAAGATGCCAACCCATGAAAACTTCGAACATCACGAATGCATGTAGGTGTAGGCCAATCTACAATGGCATTCACCTTAGAATCATCCACTAAAATTCCGATGTCCGAGACAATATACCCTAAGAAGAAGACTTTATTTGAGAAAAAGGTGCACTTCTTCAAATTCACAAAGAGAGCATTATCAGCAAGGACTTGGAACACCTTAGAAAGTTGTGAGAGATGGTCGTCTTCGCTGCGACTATAGATCAAGATATCATCAAAATACAAAATAACAAATTTACCAAGAAAAGGTTGTAGAACCTGATACATGAGTCGCATAAAGGTGCTAGGAGCATTAGATAATCCGAATGGCATAACAAGCCACTCATATAATCCTTCCTTTGTTTTGAAAGCTGTCTTCCATTCATCCCCTTCACGAATACGGATTTGATGATATCTACTACGTAAATCAAGTTTAGTGAAAATTTTAGAACCAGTAAGCATATCGATCATGTCATCTATACGTGGAATCGGAAATCTATACGGGATGGTAATTTTGTTCAAAGCGCGACAATCAATACACATTCTCCATCCACCATCCTTCTTTTCGACCAAAAACGCTGGACTAGCACAAGGACTTTTGCTATATCGAATCAAACCTTTGGTAAATCGAGATACCAACTGCTCCTCTGATTCATGAAGTTGATTTCTAGCCACCAAATTGTAAAATTCTGAGACATAATCTTCAACCGAATTTGCTCCTTGCTGGCAATTCTGAAGTTTGACAAAAAGTTGTTGTTTAAAATCCCGTGGTAAAAACTTCTCGCGAATCAATTTCCTCATTCTCTCCCAAGTACGAATTGGTGGTTTACCACTTTTTGAACGATCTTCACATAGTTTTTTCCACCAGGCGGCTGCTCCTCCCTTGAGCTTGTAAACAACAAGTTTCACCTTAGAATGATCCGGAACTTCCATAAATTGGAAGAAAGCTTCGACCTCATAGAACCAATCCAATAACGCTTCAATTTTGAAATTCCCAGTGAAATTCGGAATATCCGTTTTTAACTTGTATTCCGGTAGAGCACCGTACGGACTTTGTCCCGATCTGAGACGTCTATCATCCGTCCATCGCTTTTCTTGTTCATCCTCGATTGAATCATCATCTTCACTATCGATCTGAAAAACCAAAGTCTTCCTTTTCGGCAAGCCGATAAAACTTTCATGTTGATGTTTGGTACCGAACTCCTTCATGATTTCTTTCGGAATATCATTATTGTGCTCGAAAGAATTCTTGTCATGTCTCCGGATGGAAGTTGCAGAATCGATTTTACTGTCATTAGTTGACGGAGCTTTTCTTTCACGTTGATGAATAGACACCTTGTCTTCCATATTGAGAAGCTTCAGAAGCGATGCTAGCTGATTTTGAATACCATTGATGTCGGCTTGTAACGGTGCAATTTTGTTATCCATTGACACCGTCAAATCTTCTGAAAGCTTTGCAAGTTTTGCATCGATGGTCTCCATAGTGATTTCTCCCATTGTTGGTTTAAGGTCGAGATGGGTGGATGGTTTTGTTTTTTTGGAATGGTGTGTTGCGGAAGCGGGGAAAAATCGATTTCGAGGTAAGAACCTCAAAATTCACTGGCTCTGATACCAATTGATGTGGTACGTGTAGGTTGAAGAAAACGATATAAATATCGTTGGGGATGCGAAGAGACGAAGGAGATGCGATAAGAAGAAAATTGTAATAATAACAAGGGTTTTGAGGGATAAAATTGTTTATTTGATTGTTTGATAAAAGATGTCCCTTACATGTTGATATCCCTCTCTATTTATACTACTCAAAGCTAAATAACCAACTTTGACAAGGAGTTGGAAAAGAAAGAAAAATTATAAATGCTAAGTTTAATAAAATAGGAGTTTCTATTTTGTCGAACTTCCTAAAACTGTTGAGTTGATAAAATTAGAGTTCTTATTTTTTTGAACTTCCTAAAACTGTTGATGTGATAAAATAGGAGTTCCTATTTTGTCATACTTCCTAAAACTAGATTTCCTAAAACTGTTGATGTGATAAAATAGGAGTTCCTATTTTTTATAATTCCTAAAACTGTGGATGTCCTGCATCAGTAGGTCACTCATGAAGTGCCAGGAACAAATGAAAATGGCACGAAATAGCAACCCTAATGGTTTTGTGGCAGAAAAACGCGAGAGAATCAAGAGAAAACGTTCATGCAACGATGACTCCATATGTTCTATTTGTCACCAGGGGGGTTATTTGATACTTTGTGATCATTGCCCAACTGCATTTCATCCAAACTGCCTAGAATTAATGGTGAGTTTCTTGGCAACACCTGTTGATTAAAATTGAAAATGGTCTTGGGGTTTAGACTGACTTTTTCAAATTTCAAGATAATTACAAACACCAAAATCAAGAGCCCCGTTGCACCAAACAACAAAAAATCCAAATTTCACCAATAATACACAATGAATGAAGCCCCATTTCAACGCTAATTGTTATAAAGATCCAACTTTTACACAACCCCGTCGCCAAATAGTATAAAAGCTTCAACCCCACGGTGCCAAACAACGAAACCAGTCGTAAAAAACACAAAATGAATGATTGGAGAAGAAGGGAAATTGCAAACCTCGCTGAGGTAGCGTTTGTGGGAGTGGAAATTGTCGAGGTAAACCTCATCTTCTGGATCTCTGCTTCGCTTGTGATTCGAAGAAGAATCAGAAACCAAGGTGTCTTTCATCTCATCAACAAGAGATTCCAAATAAAAATGGTGAAACCCTAGATCTAAAAACCCTAGATCTATAAATAAATGAAAACTTACCTTAGCTTTTGCGAGAGGCAAGGGACGAGGGTGAGCTTCTTCTCTTCTCCTTCTTCTTCTCTGGCTTCGTTTGAGTCGATGATGGAGAGGGAGAGCTTCGTTGGGGGAGAGGGTGTCGAGATGGAAAATGGGGAGAGGGAGAGGGAGAGGGAGGTCTGAGCTTGAGCTCGAGAATGAAAATGGGGAGAGGGAGGTCTGAGGTAGCTTGAGAATGAAAATGGGGAGAGCTCTCCCTATTCCCTCCTTCTTCTCGCCCAAAATTTTGATTTCCCTCGCAATTTTTTTTTTACCACGTCAGCTGCTCGCGTGCGACGCACCATCCCTCGCCCAAAACCTCGACATCTAGAATTGATGTTAATTTCATCTCTTCATAGCCTTATCGTTAGTTAATATTTATTAATAATTTTTATTCTCTTGCTTCCTGTAGTCACCGTGGAGGCTTTCCTTGCCTCGGATGTTGTTGAGCATACAAGCTACTATGAATGGGTTCACTCTGATGGATTTGGCTCATTAGCTGTAGAGGATCGTTCTCAGCCGTTGATTTCAGCAGTTGGGGCTGATGAAGATGACTCAATGCATTTATTTGTGGATGTTCAGTTTGCGACTCTACAACCATTGATAGTTGAAGCAGCAGTTACTTGATCCAATACCTTCTCAAGATCAACCAATGGATGAAGAAAATGTTGTGGTTTCTGCACTTCCTCATGTAGAAAACCCTCCTTGCTTGTTTTTAATTCTTAACCAATGGGTGAAGAAGATGTGGTTCCTACACCTCCTCAGGCAGAACACCCTCCTTGCTTGTTTGAATGAATCTCAACCAATGAGCCAAGAACCTACTGGTGGTGAATATGCTTGAAGCAATAACAATTCTAGGAAAGTTAGAAGGACGACAAGGGCTAAAACTAAAAGAAAGAAAATACCAAGTCGTACAGTTTGTGGGGATACAAAGCCCCCTACATCAAAGAGGAGACCATTTGTAAAATCTTTCCAAGCTTACAATGAAGCTTTTGAAGAAAGTGTTAGAAAAAATGGACTTCGAAAATCTCCAGAGTAGTAGTTAGATGATCTTCTAACTGATGTCGTCCCACCAGTAGCAAATACTCCACCTCACTCAGCTGTACCACCACCTCCCCCGCAACTACTCCTCAGACCTTCCAACTCCAACACCATATTCTAACATCTCTGATATTCACGTAAATTACCTTATAACTTATATTTTAATTATTTCATTTTCATGTTTTTGTAGGATTCAATAACAACAAAACCATTTAGCAACAACAACAAAAACATAGTTTAGAAAATTAAAACAAATTAAAAATAATCTAACCATGAACTCTTTGACGAGGTTCACCCCACTAAAGAAACTCCAGTAGCGATGCCCAATAATCTTTAAACCTGAAAGACTAATTAGCTACATTCACAAAGGAATGTACCCAAAAGTAAAAGCTCACTTGGGTCAGCAATTAAGCTGTTATGAGGTATGAGTATCTTCATCCCAAAAATCAACACATCAGCAAGTACGGCTGAACAAAAAACCGATCAAACCAACTAAATCGACCGAGTCAATCAAAACCGAACTTATTGGTTCGGTTTAAATTCGGATCGGTTTCTATGTGATTTTAACCGACCAAACCGAACTGATCGAATATATATAATAAATAATATATTTTTTATATATAAATAATATAATATGTTTAAAATAGTCGGTCGGTTTGGTTTTGGTTCGATTTTAGTCGGTTCGATTACGGGTTGCATAATTAGAATCGGTTCGATTTCGAATCGTTTGTTAATGGTCGGTTCGGTTACGATTTGCATAAATTACAATAACAAAAGCCACACACTCGCCATTTTATAATAGCAAAATTAAAATATTAACCAAAGTTTAAAATGACATAATAAAATGAAATGTATAATGGTATCTAGAAACAAGACTCTAGTATATAATGAAATCCACATACAAAAGATGATATAATTCACACAAACACATGCACACCAACAGAAGTGAGCATAAAGTCAAACGACATATTCACAGCTAATCACAACACCCCTTGAACTAATTTTTTGAACTAATCAACATTAGAGGTAAGAATACACACTCAATAAAGCTACTAATAAAAACACAATACAATCATACCAAAGCAAACATCAAAATCCAACCAAATTTTGTTATGAATCTCAATTAAGCTAAAACACGCTCTAAAGACTCAACAAAAATCTGCTGGAAACATCCCTCATTTCAGCTCAAAAAAACCGTCACAAAACAACCATGTTTCATTCCGCACAACAAATCTACTACACCCTATTTTCAACGTCCTCAATAGTCCCAATACATCCAAAATTATGTGTCAAAATGTAACTACTTTATCTCTGCAATCAACCCCATTTGAGTGATAAATTGGTAGCCCCACTTCAACTCTAAAACAAAAAAATTTGAATATCAAAAAGACAGTCCAAGACAAACCTCAATTAACTATGTATCCAATCCTGATACAGTCTCCAAAGAGTAAAAAAGTCAACCCAATTCAATTCCTCTAAACTCAAATGAAATCAATTATCTAAAATCAAGTAAAACAAACCTCGAATTTAATTAAAGACAACCCAATTTGAGTCCGCAGAACGACCCCAAACAGTCAATGATCAAGTGCATAAAATATTCTCTAAATCATTACTCTTTAATTCATACAATAATCCTCAAACAACTTTGTTTTTGTCAGAAAATACACACTCAAAACACAACATATTCAGTCCCAAAAACTATTCACAATTTAATCCCAAAATAACATGCCCAAAACTATTCACAATTTATCACCAAATAACATTGTTTCATAACATAACAGTGTCTGATAATATCAATATTAAGCCTCCAAGCCCCATCTAGGTTATCACTAGACATTCAAATTTCACATAATCACATATGAAGTGAAATGGCCTAAATGACATCAACATGCATCACGAGGCATAATATATTAAAATACAAAAAATTGAAATCTTTCAAAATATAAATATTTTTTTTCAAAAATAAATTTTGATACAACGATCACAACGGTGAAAACGGTGTTAAAAACATAGTTACCGTTAATTTTTTTAAATTCAACCAAAGTTTGGTCAATGTCCAGTCAAACAGATGACATCATGTTGACATCATCATCTTCTCCAATCAGCCCAAAATAGACCAAATTTCAGTTCAACATGTTGTTTTCAATCCGATGTAACTTTTTCATTTCTTATCTAAATCGATCATTTCACATACCATTAGCAAACCTCTAAGTTTCAATTTTCTTATAGTATTCTAATCACCCAAAGTAGATACTACAATGATAGTTATTCATACATGAATAGACCAAACGATCAGTTTACCCATGTTTTCAGTACAATATAGGGGTGGCAGTAGGGCGAATTTCACGGATTCCACTCACCCAATCCATTTGGAGCGGTTTTGGATATGCTTAAACGAATTTTGAGGCAGATACGGATATCAAACAACATCCATCAAATATCCGGGGCGGATACAGATTTAGCCATATCCGTAATTCGTTTAAGTAATGAAATTACAGAATACCCTTGATCTTTAAAAAAAACTAACCCTAACCATTTTTTCCATTTCTTCTTTCCTTTTCATCTCTCCTCATTTCTTCTCTTCTTCTTCAGTGAGAAAGTCACCGCCACCCCTCTCCACCCAGTCATCTTTCTTCAATGAGAAAGCCACCGCCACCCCCGTTCCTCCCATGTTCTAAGGGTTTCAGGTGAGTTCTCTTCTACTTAGATCTCAATCCATTCACCCTCTTTCTATGCTTAAATTTCTCAGATCTAGTCCGTTCGCTCCTCTATTGCGGCGCATCTTAGCCGATTCGCGCTATCTCTCTGCTCAAATCTCCTCGAAATCCATCACGATATCCGGGGAAGGAGTCGACCGATCCATGGAAGGAGTCAGAGACAGATAGAGATTTTAGATCATGGAAGGAGTCGGTGTCATTGTTTTGGTTTATGGTGATTTTAGAACCATCACCATCTCCTTTCCTCCTTTGATCTTTTCAAGAAACATAGAGCGGCCAATCCATGGGAAGGAGTCGGCGTCATCGTCTGGTTTATGGTGATTTAGATATGTATGTCCAGATTGGACTTCTTATATCATAGACTGTAGTCCAGATTTGATTTCTTATTTCATAGTGATTTTGTCCAGATTTATTTCATAGTGATTTTAGATCTCACTATTTTATTAAAAAAATGGGAATAAATAAAGTAATCACTCTAAATTGAAAAGCAAAATGTTGCTCTGAAAACTTGTTTGAATATTAAAGTCTGAAGTGGAGATTTTTTTTTCAACTTGTTATACAAATATGAACATCCTCATTTTTAAAAACTTAAGCGTTTAAAATTTGAGTTGCAAGTTTGTTTTGGTTAAATGTCTCTACAGTTGACAACATTGTTTTTTTTTTCCGGTTATTCGGGGCGAGGCGAATATCCGCCAATCGTTCGGTAGAGTGTGTAGCACCCAATTTTGTACTTACTGATTTTTTATATTTTGTGTGATTGTCTTCATAAGTTATGGGTACGCGAGCTATTTTTTGTCCATGTGATGTGTAGTTTGCTTATTTAAGAATTAATTTCCTACTTACCCTCCTCTACCGATCTCGGGACGAGATTCTTTTGAAGTTGTATAATTGTTAATACCCGCCTAATTGTAATAAATATAATAATTTCTTAGTTTT
>QNQO01002341.1:0-118086 GCA_003290165.1 Berberis thunbergii
TTCATTATGCCATATATTTGGCGGTTTGTTTGCAAAGACACTGGTATTACAGGCTCTTAAAACACCGTCTTTTAAAAAGACTTAAGTGCATATTAAAGTGTGAAACCATTAATTCTTCTTTTTAGTTAGATCATCTACATTTCGCAGTCAGAATAACCAAATGGAGTCACAGTTGTAGAAAGAGTATACAAGTAGTAGAAAGAGCCGTGGCCTTATGATTTTAATAAATAGGACATGATCAAATATAGCAAGTTAGCATACATCACAGTTGAAACCAATTGATTGTAAAACTAATAATGATTAAACTAAACAAAATAATACTGTCATACAAGGGCTTGTAACAAAACAAAAATGCCTATAGGCTTTGAAGTACCCACCAACTTTTCAACTTAATTCAGTAAAGCTAAAGCCATGGAAAAACAATTTTGCAGTAGAGCACAGTGCAAGTGCAAGCAATCACATAGCGTGGACAAAACAAATGGACCCAAAATAGTCATAAACGTGCTTTTACAATGTCATGTGAAGAAACAATCTATTCAATTCAACATATATGCTGCAGATAAAGATCAAGAGAAAGCTTTTATACAATGAACCACCTAGAATGGAAGTCTGCTACTGTACCGTAAGGCTGATCCATGCACCTGCAATTACGACACATAAGACTGTTATAACTCTACATAGGAAAGACTATTGTCGAAAAATACATAGTTTCTTTTTTTTTTTTCTGTTGAAAACTAAGGAAGTAACGACACATTAGTTATTCTGGTTGTAATAGAATATTGTTAGTAGATATTGTTGAAACCTTCCTTAAATGATGTGACGAACATTTAAACAAAGGAAATTTTCAGTCTAAGGTTGAAAATTCTTTGAGGATCAGATCTAAGTATTTATTCACTGCAGTATTTTGATGAAAATTATGGCATTCAAAAAATTGTTACTGAACCCAGGAGTTATTGAAAACAAAAGAAGATAAATTAAGATATGCAGCCATGTTAACAAACTTCCTTCCTTGCCAGGTTCAGAATGCTTATAGACTCCATGGTGTGATTAGGCCAAGCTAACTAAGACATATATGTTCACAACTAAAAGTGGTAAATCACCGAGTTGGATACTTACTTGGATGGCCAGCCTGATTGTGTTTTGGAAAAAGGGGCATCTTTTCAGTTTACTGATATGTTATGATGATTAATCCATACATTGGGGATCTCTGCTATCTTCTGCGAATCAACTCCTTCCATATGACACCGTTCTTCAAGTACAGGACAGCCTGTAATAACCAACCTCTGAAGTGAAGTTGGTATTTACAACAACCGCGGGAGTTCAGGACAGAGACTAATATCCATATGTTGGAGAGTCTTGAAGATTGACAGATTGGGAAGTTCGACAAGCTTTGGACAATCAATGATTGTAAGTTTGCGGAGACAAGGCAATTCACCTTTTTTATTCCTACCCATTTCTCCAAGGAAGCCATACCATCAAAATCTAGTCTTTCTAAGCTGGAAACCCACAACTTTGCCACCACCACAGAACTGATGGTCGATCTGTTTACATCCTGCATTTCTCCTATATACAATGTCTTCAGATGCGGAAGTCGCCCTAGAGGTGGAGGGCCACACAGTTCTTACAATTGTATAGGTAGACAGTAGAAAGCTTGGAATATGATGAATCGCCAAACCACCTGGGAAACTTAAGACCGCCATAACATATGATTTCTAGTTCTTCAATGTTTATGTGAGGTGATAGGCCTTCAAGAATCTCCTCAGTTTCAAGACAGGAATGACTCCATTTCAGCTCTACTTTTCGAAGGTATAGCTTGTTATACAGGGCAGCTTCCTCGGCTTCCTCTGCAGTGATAACATTCTCCAGTTTTACAATGCTGAGTGATCCTCGAAGGTTCCTCATTGTACCTCAATTCTGAAATTTGATAGCCACTCTCCTTCCCGACAATAAATGCACTTAAAGTTTGTAGGTTGATTAAGTTACCCATTCTTGGCGACATGAATGTTAACTGGCGAAGAATATCCAAATCAAGATGCCTTAGGCTGGTAACATCTTTCAAGTCTTTTGGCAACTCAACAAAATCTAAACAGTCTTTCAGTTTCAGCATCTGAAGATGAGAAAGACTGCATACTGATTCCGGTAACCTTTTGATGGAAGTCTTGGAGAGATCAAGATAACACAGAGCTTCCAGATCGCCGACTGAACTTGGTAACTCCTGGATCTGAGTAAGACTCAAGTCCAACACTCTTAAGCGCTTCATATTCAGAAACAGGTCATATGGAATTTGCTTGATAGAATTTCGGTTGTCGTGGAGTAATAAAAGTGAGTGTAATCTCTTCAGTCTGTGGAAGGATCTA
The DNA here is from genome assembly GCA_003290165.1 of Berberis thunbergii. Classification (NCBI taxonomy): domain Eukaryota; kingdom Viridiplantae; phylum Streptophyta; class Magnoliopsida; order Ranunculales; family Berberidaceae; genus Berberis; species Berberis thunbergii. The sequence continues at coordinate 2,358 of QNQO01002341.1, forward strand.
AAAATCATTGGATCAACCATTTCACAGAGCACGCGATGAATGCAAAGTCTCTTCAGAGATGGCATCTAAATTGCCATCCTCAAGTCTCGCATATTCACCATAAAACGCCTTCTAGTACAAGAGTGTAGACATCATCATGGACTTTATACTTGGGCTTATCATTTGAGTAATCAAGAGGTTGCTTCCTCAAAGAAGGACATGGAAAATAATTCATCAAAGTAACTGCCACCAACATCTTCTAATGCTTTTGCTCTCTCGTGTTGAATGAAACTGCAGCGATCCAAAAATGGACAACCGTGTCCTTGTCGAATTCGTAGTTTCTAGGAAACAATGAAGTGTAGAGAAAGCACCTCTTGAGATGTTCAGGCAATCGGTTGAAGCTCAGGTTCTTCTCATTCATATGACTTGTGCTTGTGCTTTCCATCCCGAGCGTCCTGCTGCTACGATTACTACTAGCACTCGTTCTTGTTTTTTCCCTTGGATCCTGTTGAATTCGATCAGGCTTCCGTGCACTGCTTTTCGTTGCATCTGATGTGCCCATCTTAAAAGGAAACTCTACTTCATTTTGGTCATCGTCTGATTCGTCTTGCTCCAAGTAAATCTTTGCTTTTGTTCACGCTCCCTTGCTTTGCCTTTCTCCTCAGCATCTACAACTGGATCCTGTTTCCTTGCTTTGCTTTCCATTTTATCAAAATCATCATCTTCTGATATGCCCATCTCATCATCCTGAACTACTGGATCGTGATGCTTACTGCTCGAACGATTTGCTACTGTCTTGTCATCATCATCCCAAACTGGATCAAACCTTCTGAAATTGCTTTTTGATGCATCCAAGTTACCAAAACTATGTATCTCATCTGATGGAATTGGATCTGCAGGCTTGCTTCTGAATCCCCTTGACATTTTCATGATCTCACTAATTTGTTGTGGATTGATCAGTGCATAGAAGGTGGATATCTCCTCATTCGCAGTCGTGGGTCTATCATGATCCACCATCACCTTAGAAGAGGGAGCTGAAAAATCTTGATCAAACCAAACTCCGGTTTGGGTTGGAAGGGGAGCGGGAGCGGGTGGTGGTCCTTGATTGAAAATATCAGATCTCATCTCTGCTACAAGTGCATCCAATCTCCCAGTGAAATCACCAATCCTTTTGAGTATATCAATCAAATAAGGATGGATTTGATGCTGCTGCGGCGCTGCTTTTCGAGCTGAAATAACTGATTAAGCTGAGAAGCATGTTGTGCAATATCATCAAGAAGATCGTCTATCTCACAGAGTAGATCCTTAAGCATTCTATACTGATTTTTCCAGTTATCTAATGCATATAATTGTTGTTGATGTCAACAACGATGTCTCTGGTAATCTCTACAGACCTCTCCAGTTTCTTCAAGTCGCGATATTGGTATCCGCTGTACCAAAGTTTCTTGAGGCTGCGAAGCCTTGGAGAGCCCAACTTAGAATTCAAGAGATCCAAACACCGAGACATACTCATGTACCATGTGTAGGCTTCAGTAGAGTTGGGTGTTAGCCATTCTTCTAGCTTTCCTTCAGGATAGGATAAGCTGCTGCTGCTATCATACAGCTGGTCTGAAGAAGAGCCAGTGATTGCTGCTTGTTTGCCTAGGACAAACTGGTTAAAGGGGGAGGATTGAGAACCGCTAGCTTTGATATACTGCTGGGCAAACTCATGAACAAGTTTTTCATTCTTAGCTAGCTCGGCAAGCTGGGAACCAAGGATTTTATTTCGGTGATCCATAACGGTAGATTAGATGATGAAGAATAAAGGGCAAATGGAGATGGAAGTTCGTCTCAATCGTGTCGTAGTACTAACTAGCTAGGAAGGATCTCTGTCTGTCTTTGTGTCTGGATGGATCATTTCATCTTCATCTTCATCTTCTTCTCCATCCCCGTCAGAATTAGAAATGGTGGTGTTCAATCTCGATCGATCAGACAAGACTTTGACTTTGGATCACAGTTGGATGGCCTAATTAATTTCACAACGCGTGTGTGGATGTGGATGTGGATGCAGATGCAGTATGGACTATGGAGGATTGGAGGGAATCAATCAATCAACCAACTTGGTGTGAAGTTGAGTGGTCCATAGCAGGGGCATAGCCAATAATTTCATCTGTAGTGACCAAATGACACCATCAATTCTGCTAAATAACATCACCTATATAAATATTGAATCTCCCATAATCCAATTCTTTTCTCACACTACAAAAAAAAAGACGTTTCAGCAACGGCAAAAAACCGTTTTTAATTGACAAAAAATTGTTGCTACAATGATTTAGCCACGGCACAAAAATCGTCGCTATTTGAATCAACAACGACAAACTATCCTGTCGCTAATTAGCTATAGCAAAAAAATTGTGGCTAACTCAAAAAATTCTGTCGCTAAAGCTGTTGAAAATTTTCAATGAAAACTGTCACTAATTGTAAGATAGCGACGGTTTTTGCTAAATAGCGATGGTTTTTTGCTGTCGCTATTTAGCGACTGTTTTTGTACCGTGGCTATTTAGTGACGGTTTTTTGCCGTCGCTATTTAGCGACCGTTTATTTGTCGTCGCTACTTAGCGAGGGTTTTTTGCGGTCGCTAAGGCAATATAGCGACGATTTTTTGCCGTCGCTAAATTGCAAATCTAATTGACAACACAACCACGGTATTTGCCGTAGCTATTTAGGGACAACTTTGGTGAAAATCAAATTGACAAATGAAATTTACAAATTATAAATTACAAATTACAAATTATAATTGATTTTTTATAATGAAATTAGCTATTAATGATTGTCCATTTTGAAAATTAATATCAACTACCAGAACTAAACTTAATTGATCAAAATTATAACAAAAATTACACAGTCTCTAGAATATCATACAAAAATTACAAAGAATCCATACAAAAATGAAAAAAAAAATAAAAAAAATCCAATATATAGATTATCGATTTCAGATCTCAGAGATTTCAGATCTCCGAGAGAGAGGCGGCGGAGGAAGGGAGGGGAGAGAGAGGCGGCAGAGATCGGTGTCGAGAAAGCAGTGGACTTCTCCTCTGTGGGTTTCTTCTTTGGAGATTGAGAGAAAATTTTTTGTTGAGAGAAATTTTTTGTTTAGGTTGGTTTGTAGAAAAAATTGAAATTTATATAGAGAAAGGTAATTGAAGGGGATTGGTTGTGTTAGTTTCACGAGGATCGATGATGTGGTTTGGTTTAGTGCGTTGGATTGAACTAATTTTTGGGTGTTATTGACGGTTGAGATGAGGTTTCACGTGAATCGGTGATATTTTTTTAAACTATTAGACGGTTTTTTGTTGTCGCTAATATAAAAAATAAAAAATCAATTAGCCACGGCAAATTGCCGTAGCTAATCTCTTTAGTGTTTAATTTTTTTTAAAGCCAATTAGCTACAGTTTTTTGCTGTCGCTAATATAAAAAATCAAAAACCAATTAGCCACGGCAAATTGCCATAGCTAATCTCTTTAGTGTTTAATTTAAAAAAAAACCAATTAGCATAAAAAATCAAAAACTAATTAGCCACGACAAATTGCCGTAGCTAATCTCTTTAGTGTTTAATTAAAAAAAAAAAACCAATTAGCAACGGTTTTTTGCCGTCGCTAATATAAAAATAAAAAACCAATTAGCCACGGCAAATTGCCGTAGCTAATCTCTTTAGTGTTTGATTTTTTTAAAAACCAATTAGCCATGGTTTTTTGCCGTTGTTAATATAAAAAATCAAAAACCAATTAGCGACGGTAAATTGCCGTTGCTAATCTCTTTAGTGTTTAAATTAAAAAAAAAAATCAATTAGCCACGGTTTTTTGCCGTCGTTAATATAAAAATCAAAAAACCAATTAGGCACGGTTTGTTGCCGTCGCTAATAAAAAAATCAAAAACCAATTAGCCACGGTAAATTGTCGTAGCTAATCCCTTTAGTATTTAATTTTATTTTATTTTTAAAAACCAATTAGTCTTTGATCTTCTTTGATTTCTGATATGATATTCTTTGATCTTCTTTGATCTCATCTTCTTTGAACTTATTTGATCTGATCTTCTTTGATCTTCTTTGATCTTTTTTGAACTTCTTTGATCTTTTTTGAACTTCTTTGAACTGATCTTCTTTGATCTTTTTTGATCTGATCTGATCTTCTTTGAACTTCTTTGATCTGATCTTTTTTTTATCCGATCTGATCTTCTTTGGTCTTCTTTGATCTGATATTTTTTTATTTGATCTTTTTTTTGTAGTGTCATTCTCTCCCACCAAATGTTCTTCTTCCTTTCCCAAAATTTGAATCTTTGCAGCAATACTTCCCGCCATCAGTCCCCCTTTACTCTCTCCTCTATCACTCTACTATCTACTCTATCGCTCTATTCTCTGCCCTCTCTCTCTACTATCACCTTGCGATACAAAACTAGGGCATTTTGGGGTACGATTTGTGTCGTTTTGGTGCAAGCCGATTGCTGCGATTTGGGGTTGGGTTGGGTTGGTGTGCGATTTGTTGCGTTGTCATCTTCTTTACTTCTTCATGTTCAATTGTTGTTGTGGGGTTCATTTGTGCATTAACCAAACCCCCAAGTCAGGTAAACTCTAAATCCCCATTTCGAAACTCTAAATCTCTATGCCTCATTTTTGTTTTAATTGTATAATTTTTGTTTTAAATGTTTAGTATTGGTAAAAACAAACAAAAACGTAACATCTTCTTTGGTTGGTGGTGGTAGTAGTGGGGACCAATGACGATATCTTTGAGAAAGGTCATTGCAATAAAAAATAAAGAAAAGATAGAACAGAGAAAAAAAATGCAAGAACGGAGGGAGAAAGAAGAGGAGAGAGATGATGAAATGAGGAATAATTTGATTGACTCAGATAAAGCGGAAACACTCTTAATGTTATCGCAAAGTCAACGTAGTGTGGTTGGTGATGGTATTACACATGAAGGTGAGAAGCGGAAGAGGGTAAGGGGGATGAGAAGGGTGATGGAAATGAGGAAGGTGATGGGGACGAGGAGGGTCAAAATGAAGAAGAACCAGTTATTTCTATCGAACCTGGTTCTAATGAAGATGATGGACATGACAAATTTTCGTATCCCGATGGTCCAAAGATAGTTCCATATTAGAGGTTATGATGGCCATGTTTCTCGATCCATTTTGGGTCGGTAGTACTAACTAGATAGGAAGGATCTCTGTATGTCTTTGTGTCTGGATGGATCATTTCATCTTCTTCTCCATCAGAAATTCTAAATGGCCTGGGTTTCCAGCCTGGGTTGACTACCTGGGGGGCGAATTTACACCTTTGCCCCCCCTCTTTAACAACCTTTTTGAAAAAAGTGTTTAAAAAGGAGGGGGCAAAAGTGTAAATTCACCCACCCAGGCAGTCACCCAGGCTGGAAACCCAGGCCAGCTAGAAAAGCTCCTTCTCCATCCCCGTTAGAATTAGAAATGGTGGTGTTCAATCTTGATTGATCAGACAAGACAAGACAAGACTTTGACAACGCGTGCATGGGCGGATCTATGTGTTAGGTAAGGTTAAATTTTTTTCCTAAGTTATTCATATCTTTTACATTGTCCCCTTTAAAATTTTATATTCCCCATTTTTATGAAATCTTGACTTCTAACTCCACTAAAAATTAAAACAACAAATATATAGATTTTTTAACTCCACCCTCACCAATCCCAATTTCTCTATTTTTTTTAATACCCACTTTTTTTTTTTTTTTTAATCTCCCCCTCACTCTCTTAATTCCTACCAACTCATTTTAATCCATTCACCCCTACATACGCTCAGAGCAACAAAGAAACGAGAAGAGAGGTACCAATACATGGTGGGTTTGCTTCCCATGTGATCATATTCATATTAAAATTTTTAATTGGGTTGGAGACTGGCCGAGGAAAATTTACATCATCATTGGTTTTATTTTGTTTTGTTAAAAAAAAAAGAAGAAGAAAGAATTAGGATTATCTTACCTCAGGCTCAGCTAGCATATGGTGGTAAGAGTGATAAAAGATTAGTTAACACATTAGATTAATTAAGTTGGTTGGGATCTGATATGCTTTGCTTTCTCTCTAATCTTTCAAAATTAAAAATAATCATTTGGGTTTGGGGCAGTTGGAAAAACACGATGGTCGTAGGTCGATTAAGCCAAGCTTTTGTTTGTATGCTTCACACGAGCTAGCCCAAAAAGAGAAGGCTCTATCTCTATACACACATCTATTTACCTTCCGAGAAGACATACAAGAATAAGAAGACAAAATAGAGTGGGTTGATTGTGTAAGTGTTATCCTCGGAGGCTCTGACTCAGGAGTGAGTTTCAAAGAAGAGGAGACAAATAGACAGATAAAACAGGAGGAGAAGATGAAGGAGGATTCCAAAAATAAAATTGTTGTCCGACAAATTCACTTGAATCCATCATGTTCAGTCAAGCTACTGCTGCTACTACTCTTTGGAGTTGGACTATATCGTCATGCTACCTCAAAGCCAAAAAGAAAGTAGAGGTCTGCTCCTCGCCAACTCTCATCTTATACCACTATGTTTGCTTCTATTTTCTTCAAGTAAAAAAGGGAAGCTCTTAATTAGCTAACTACAATTGAACTAATCATGTCATATGTATTATTTGTATGGATGAATTAATCATCATTTTTTCACGATCACACCATGTCACCTTGATTGCAAAATATAATTGTAAAAACCCAATTTTTTAGTATTTTTGTAAATAGTTATGTAGTGTTTGCCCCCCTTTATCTACAATTGTTGTAACTCTAAATCCCCATTTCGAAACTCTAAATCTCTATGCCTCATTTTTGTTTTAATTGTATAATTTTGTTTTAAATGTTTTGTATTGGTAAAAACAAACAAAAACGTAACATCTTCTCTGGTTGGTGGTGGTAGTAGTGGGGACCAATGACGATATCTTTGAGAAATGTCATTGCAATAAAAAATAAAGAAAATATAGAACAGAAAAAAAATGCAAGAGAAAAAAAATGCAAGAAGGGAGGGAGAAAGAAGAGGAGAGAGAGGATGAAATGAGGAATAATTTGATTGACTTAGATAAAACGGAGACACTCTTAATGTTATCACAAAGTCAACGTAGTGTGGTTGGTGATGGTATTACACATGAAGGTGAGAAGCGGAAGAGGGTGAGGGGGATGAGAAGGGTGGTGGAAATGAGGAAGGTGATGGGGATGAGGAGGGTCAAAATGAAGAGGAACCAATTATTTATATCGAACCTGGTTCTAATGAAGATGATGGACATGACAAATTTTTGTATCCTGGTGGTCCAAAGATAGCTCCATATTAGAGATTATGATGGCCATGTTTCTCGGTCCATTTGGGTCGGTGAGGAGGTAATTATAATATTTTTTAAATTCTTAAAATAAACAATATTTATTGTTTTTATATTATTTGGACACTGACTAGTTTTTCTTATTGCTTGTTGTACTTAGGAACGAGGCAAGTTGAAATGTCGACATCAATAAGAATTTTATAGTTTGGAAGTTGAGTGAGGAATCGAGAGAACTAATTTCAATGGTTTATAAGAGTAGTCTACGTCCCTTGATCAACTATTGTAAGGATCATGTCGATAGGATGACCATTTGTCTTTTTGTCGAGTGTTGGCAACCTGAGACCGATACATTTCACATTTTTTTGAGAGATGACCATCACTATCGATGACGTCTATCGTATCACTCAGTTGCCGATTGTTGGTAAGCTCGTCATTATGAAAAACGTCAAATGAAGGCAGAGGAATGTGTGTAACTGTTGGTGAATGGTTTGGAGATTCAAAATAGTGAAACACAAAAGCATGTGTCCAGAAGAATCTTATTTTTGTGGAGATGAAATTTATTAAGGACAATTGTTGTGGGAATGTGAATAGAACTGATTCTCTTCAAAAGAAACAACAAGTTGCTAGGGGTTACTTATTATTTCTTTTGGGCATGATTATCTTTGCTGGTAAGAGTGGAACAAAGGTTCGCACTGAATATTTTAAGTTGCTAATGAAGGCGGATGATGTTGGGAATTTCACATGGGGTGTAGGTACTTTGACGTTCTTGTATCATTAATTGGGTTGTGCCAATAAAGCGGGTACCAAAAAAATCTGGACATCTGCCTATTTTAAGGTATATTTATACTTTTTTGTTCAATTAATTATTTTTTTAGTGTTTTAGATATTGAACTGATTAATTTGGTTTTTTTTTTTTGTTTTGTGTTTGATATATGATAACTTTAGCCTTTGGGGTATCGCCCAAGCCTCATGGAATGATCGTCTCCCTACCATGGCTAAATGGGATTGCCCCCGACTTAGCGCAGTCGTGACTGGAGAAATCATGACTCTAAGGGAGCATCTCGATGACACGTAGCTTGAAGATGTAAATTTTAGTTATTTAAGTTCATGTTTCATTTCAGGTAATTGTTTTCATTTTTCTTCCATAATTTAATAACTTCATGTTTGTATTGTTAGGTCATTTGGGACCCTTATGTGAAATTCAAGTGAAAAACTCCACTTCATAGCATCACATGGTTTCAAGGCTGCTTGTTATGCCCTGACGTTGAAGAACCCTATCAACCAGATAGACTGATGAGACAGATGAGAATGGTAGATGTTATTCCAAATCCCCCATTCAAGCCAAAATGAAGAATAGAAATTTAACTAGCTATAACTATTTGGTGAAACACGAGATAATATCATCATTGGCTGCAACTTGCACCGATTGAATAACACAATAGGATCAAAGGGTTCGATACTAGGGTTTCGATTCATGAAGAAGAACGTGAACCAATCGAGAGGGAAATTAATCGAGAGATATGACGATTGAAGAGAAGAATACAAGTATTTGTTGGGTTTATTTGACACAATTAAATCACAACATTAACCTGTCTGTCCAAGGTTTCTTCTGCTCCATCGAGTTTGCAAGATAATAAGGGAGTGTTTGGTTGCATGGAATCATATGCCATGAGAATCCATGAAGCGACCCTTATATTTTAGGCTAATTTGAGGTATTACTTCACATCCACTATTTGATTTTGTGAGCAATGGTGGGAATAAAAGTCCCATAAACATGAGAATCATATGCCTTAGGTGAACAAGGAGTGAGATTCTCATGTTCATGGGACTTTCATTCCCACCATTGACCACATAATTAAATGGTGGATGTGGAGTGATAAATCAATTTAGCATAAATTGTAGGGGTTCCCTCATAGATTTCCATGGCATAGGATTCCATTCAACCAAACACACCCTAAGATCAATAGTAGTGAGACTAGCTTCACTTCCCTGACCACTTGGAAAAGCTAGTCTTATCTTCTTTTCCAACTCATGATTCCACCATCCATGAAAATAGAGGGATTTTTTCTTCTTATTCTTCTTCAAGTGTTCAAGTGGACATCTTAGACACCCGCAATGGTAAAAAGTGTTCCCTTTTCGCAATGCTTAGCGTGTTTTTTTTTTCTTGAGGGGTGGAGGCGTGATGATGCATACAACATGATGGAGACAGAGAGGCAGTGGAGTGAATTTGCGATGAAGATATTTTAGGATTTAGGGTTTGTATTATTTTAAGGGTATTTCAGTAAATTTTACACAAATGGATATCGGTGGGGCAGATATGGCCAAATTTGTATCCGCCCCAAATATTTGACGGATGTTGTTTGGATATACGTATCCACCCCGAAATTCGTTTAGGCACATCCAAATCCACCCCAATCGGGGTGGGCAAGGTGGATATCTGTGAAAATCCGCCCAACGGCCATCCCTAGTAGAGATCAAGGACACAACACAGAAGATAAGGATGTGGCTAGGCACATTCGAAACAGCTGAAGAAGCTGCCAGAGCATATGATGAAGCCGCATGTCTTCTTAGAGGATCAACACTCGTACCAACTAGGGGTGGGCACGGTCCGGATCGGTTCCAAATTTGGAGGTACCTAACTTGAACCGTTTAAAAATAACAGATCCGGTCCGGTCCGGATCCACTCATTTTGAACATTGGAACCGAACCTAACTCGAACCGTTTGGAACGGTCCGGTTCCTACGGTTCCAAACGGTTCCATTGTTCAAAATGAGAGAAATCTTACAAACAACTAATTGATGGAAGAGGAATAAAATGTCTGAAGTAGCAGCTATGCTTGGTCTCATAGCTTTTGCTCTTATGATTCTCATGTGTTCTTACTGCAAACTTTCTTCATATTTGGAAAGCAGGAAGCCAATGATGATATTGAGAATGGAGAGTCCAAATATGGAGAGTCCAAATATCCTTTCACATTCCCAAGCCTTAACTCTTACCATTCTCAAATTCAAACTCCCCTCCTACCAATTCAAATTCATCAAACAAACCAACCCAGACATCAAAACTTCTCTCTCAAACAAACCCAAGAATGAAAACAATAATACCTCGTCATAGCAATCTCCAAGCATATGACTGCCTTACATGTCTCCCCCAAAACTCCACAACAAAACCCATAAACACATTATCTAATGGCGGAAATGGTAAATAAATCAAGCAAATCTGAGAAATGGGGGGCTTACAACTCCGACTATCGCTGAATCAGACTGAATATCACTCAAACGACGAAACTCTTCGGCCTTTCGAACTACATGCTTGGAGCTTTAGATCCCCAACCTTCTTCCCATGTCTGAGATGTCCATTTCTGATTGATCGAGAGAAATTAAGAGAAGAGAAAGTGCCCCTAATTAGCGTAGATCAAAATCATATACATGAAGAGAAATCAAAAGTGGATGAAGAAAAGATCTTAACAGGCGAACGCAGAAATCGAGTTGACGTTAGGGTTCAGATTTTTGGGAGAGAGCGAAGAAGAAGAAGGTAGCACCAGAGAGAGAGTCTGCTGATTCGGGTTGATACAGTCTCATATCTTATTGTGCAGAGAGAGCGAGTAAGAAGAAAGAGCAGGGGATTATAGCTTGCATCTCTTCATGGTTTCTTCATCTCCTTCTTTGGTGAGGGCAACAAACCGTCTCCTCTGCTTTGCTCTCATCTTTAGTAGTTACTAGTTAGTTCCATATTTAAGATTTTATAACTAAACTGATTTGAAACGGGTCCAACCCGGACCGTTTCGTTTTCTTGAATTAAACATATAACTTAGAAGGGTAAAGAATATATGTTTATAAAATATAGGCCGATTAATCCCAATTAATTTTATATCACTCCTTAAACAACTAGGATCCGATTATCGATTTAACTACATAAATCATCAACAGATGTTGTCTGTGTGAGTCCGCAAGAATTAATGGAGCACCACTCTACTCTTGCCACTAAACCAAACAAGCTTGGAATTTTCTTTTCCACCAGGCCAATACTCCACTACCTAATGCTCACCTTGTTCTTGTGATCGGTTTTGTTCTTGATAGAAGGATCAAGTTTCCACTTGATAGAAGGATCAAGTTTCCATTAGAGGAGCTTGGCTGTGGATAAGAGTCCTACAAGCCACTATGGGTGGAACTTCATTATAATTGACATGGTTGCAACACTCAGAGCTTTTACTACATTTTACCTCCCTTTTTACTGACCTATTATTTGAACAAGGAGGCTTTCTCACTAGTTTTTTTTTTTAGTCTACCTTAGCCTTCTGTCAGCTTTCATTTTTATTTCTGTTATTCTTTTCTTTATAAAAAGAAAAATAAAAAAAGTAAACATATGCCAATAACTGATTTAATTTGGGTGAATACATTTATGCAAAGAAGCTGACATTCATAACAAATTCTTCGAAACTACGAGATGGCACATTGTTATGCACAAGTTGTGGTTGCGAATATCGCATCTATGGTAAGATAAGTGATCACCTGTTTTGTCATGGGCGGATCTATATGTTAGGTAAGGGGGGGCAATTGCCCCCCTTATCTTTTTAAAATTTTTTCCTTAAGTTATTCATATTTTTTACATTGTCCCCTTTAAAATTTTATATTTCCCCCCTTTATGAAATCTTGACTTCTAACTCCACTAAAAATTAAAACAACAAATATATATATATTTAAACTCCACCCTTACCAATCCCACTCAATTTCTCTAATTTTTAATATCTTTTTTTTAATTCCCACCCTCTTTCTTTCTTTTTATTTTTTTAATATCTCCTTCATTTTTTAATTCCTACAAACTCATTTTAATCCATTCACCCCCTACACATGCTGAGAGCAACAAAGAAACCAGAAGAGAGGTACCATACATGGTAGGTTTGCTTCCCATGTGATCATATTCATATTGAAATTTTTAATTGGGTTTGAGACCGGCCGAGGAAAATTTACATCATCATTGATTTTATTTTGTTTTGTTAAAAAAATAAAGAAAATAAAGAATTTGGATTATCTTACCTCAGACTCAGCTAGCATATGGTGGTAAGAGTGATAAAAGATTAGTTAACACATTAGATTAATTGGGTTGGTTGGGATCTGATATGTTTTGCTTTCTTTCTGATCTTTCAAAATTAAAAATAATCATTTGAGTTTGGGGCAGTTGGAAAAACACGATGGTCGTAGGTTGATTCAGCTAAGCTTTTGTTTGTATGTTTCACATGAGCTAGCCCAAAAAGAGAAGGCTCTCTTTCTGTACACACATATATTTCCTTTCCGAGAAAATAAACAAGAATAAGAAGACAAAAGAGAGTGGATTGGTTGTGTAAGTGTTATCCTCGGAGGCTCTGACTCAGGAGTGAGTTTCAAAGAAGAGGAGACAGATGGACAGATAAAGCAGGAGGAGAAGATGAAGAAGGATTCCAAAAATAAAATTGTTGTCTAACAAATTCACTTGAATCCATCCTGTCCAGTCAAGCTACTGCTGCTACTACTCTTTGGACTTGGACTATATCGTCCTGCTACCTCAAAGCCAGAAAGAAAGCAGAGGTCTCTGCTCCTCACCAATTCTCATCTTATACCACTATGTCACTACACCAAATTGGCATTTTTGTAACAACCCTCAAAACAATATCATTTTTGAAGTGTAACAATTTTACACATTTTCACAAACAAAATGATACAATAATTGTATCACCATGAAGAGTATGGTTATAAAAGTGATACTATTCATGGTGATCCAACTTATTGTATCATTTTTTTGTGTTACCGTTTTTCATTTTTTTGACTAAATTTAGTTTTGACTTGAAATTGTTTGGTGAATTGTAACATCTCAAAAGTTATACTGTTTTGAGAGTTATTACAAAAGTGTCAATTTGGTGTAGTGTGTCTGCTTCTGTTTTCTTCAAGTAAAAAAAGGAAGCTCTTAATTAGCTAGCTACAATTAAATTAATCATGTCATGTTTATTATTTGTATAGTTTAATTAATTATCATTTTTTCACGATCACACCATGTCACCTTGATTGCAAAATATAATTGTAAAAACCCAATTTTTTAGTATTTTCGTAAATAATTATATAGTGTTTGCCCCCCTTTATCTACAATCCTGGCCCTGCCCTTATGTTGGATCGAGGACATTAACAAATGTTCGGCATGATAATTTCATCATTATACATTGGTTTCTTCATGTATTTGCTTGCTTGTTCGCCACTAATCAATTATTCAATTACAGGAAGAAGTAGTGTTGATGAACGACACAACTATTGTGAACACAGAAACTGCAACTGTTTCTGGTGACAACAAAAATAATAGTGGAGCAACAAAAAGGAGACGATGATTAGATATGCTTGTGTTAGGTAAGGGGGGCAATTGCCCCCCTTGTCTTTTAAAAAAATTTCACTAAGTTACCCATATTTTTTCATTGCCCCCCTTTAAAATTTTATGTTGCCCCCCTTTGTATGAAATCTTGACTTCTAACTCCACTAAAAATTAAAACAATAATTTTTTATTTTTTTTAAACTCCACCCTCACCAATCCCACTTCAATACTCCATTTTTTTAAATATTTTTTTAATTCCCACCCTCTCTCTATTATTATTATTATTATTATTTTTAATCTCTCTCTCTTAATTCCCACCAACCCATTTTAACTCATTCACCCCTACGCACACAGAGAGCAACAAAGAGACCATAAGAAAAGTACCATACATGGTGGGTTTACTTTGGGATGCATGTGATCATATTCAAAATAAAATTTTTAATTGGGTTGGGGATTCGAGGGAAATTATACATCATCATTGGTTTTTTTTTTGTTAAAAAAATAAAGAAAAGAAAGAATTAAGATTATCTTACGTCAGACTCAACTAGCATATGGTGGTAAGAGTGATAAAAGATTAGTTAACATATTACATTAATTCAGGGGTTGGGATCTGATCTGCTTTGTTTTCTCTCTAATCTTTCAACATCAAAAGTAATCATTTATGTTTGGGGCGGTTGGAAAAACACGATGGTCATAGGTTGTTCGGCTAAGCTGTTGTTTGTCTGCTTTGCCTGAGCTAGCCCAAAAGAAGAAAACTCTCTCTCTCTATACACACACATATATTTCCCTTCCGAGAAGACAGACAAGAATAAGAAGATAAAAGAGAGTGGGTTGGTTGTGTAAGTGTTATCCTCGGAGGCTCTGACTCAGGAGTGAGTTTCAGAGAAGAAGAGACAAACGAACATATAAAGCAAGATGAGAAGAGGAAGGAGGATTTCAAAAATAAAATTGTTGTCCGACAAATTCACTTGAATCCATCCAGTCTAGTCCAACTACTACTCCTTGGACTTGGACTATACCGTTCTGCTGCCTCAAAGCCAGATGTCTGCTCCTCACCAACTCCCATCTTATACCACCATGCATGCTTCTGTTTTCTCCAAGTAAAAAAAGGGAAGCTCTTAATTGGCTAGGTACAGTTGAATTAATCATGTCATGTATATTGTTTGTATAGTTGAATTAATCATCTTTCTTTCATAATCACGCCATGTCACCCTGATTGCAAAATATGGTTGTAAAAACCCAATTTTTTAATATTTTCGTAAATAGTTATGTACTATTTGCCCCCCTTTATCAGCAATCCTGGCTCCGCCTCTGTGCTTGGGTTCACATTTTCAAATGAATGAGATTATAGCTTATCATCTTTTGATCAAGTGTTAGGTGGGGTGAAACCGTTCCCTTTCTTCTGATACATCACAATTACACACGACAATTGTTTCAGCGTCAGTGATCATAAATGGATCATCTTCATTATGCTCGGTGAGATTCTTGTGAGCTGTGTGATGTATATTATCTTCATTTATGTCTGTAACAAGCTCTCTTTGTATAAAACGGGGTTCTTGTTGGCTTGCATCATCTACTACCACAGCCATGGGCTATTTTAGTTTTGCCATTTCACATTTTTTTTTTTATAATTGTATTGCGCTTGTGGTCGGTTCTTTCCATTCTGCAATCATCAACTTGTTTGCAGAAAATTGATTTGAGCAAAGAACACATAATGTGGAAAGACTTTAATGCTCATTTGCCTGTTAATTTGTATCCATTGTGTTGCTACACTGATGCCTACATGCACAAGGCACACTGATGCAACATATGTGTTGAAATGTTATGTTATGATCCAAGTTTATATGACCTCATATTTGACAATGATGCAGCTCATGAACAATTCGATCTTGAACTTAATGTATTTGATTGTGAACTTAACATTCTTGTGCAAATGTATGTCCAACAACCTAATGTCTACTTTTGAATAAGAATGATTTTTTTTTTTTTTTTGAATAAGAATGTTGCAACTTCAGTTTCTTTCGAAACTAAATTATGGCAAATGATTATGTAGCAAATTTAGTTGATTTTGCTGTGTGAGGACAATTGTTGGTCCAAGAAGCATAACTATCTGGTGTGTTAGTAATAACATTATTAATGGATTTGAGTAGTCATTCATTATGCCATATATCTGGCGGTTTGTTTGCAAAGACACTGGTATTACAGGCTCTTAAAACACACTCCGTTTTTTAAAAAGACACCGGTATACAGCGATATTTCGCAGGTACAAGTTGTAGAAAGAGCCCTGGCCTTATGATTTTAATGGATAGAACATGATCAAATAAAAATAGCAAGTTAGCATACATCACAGTTGAAACCAATTGATTGTAAAACTAATAATGATTGAACTAAACGAAATAATATTGTCATACAAGGGAAAAATGCCTATATATATATTTTTTTTTTTTGAAAGGCGAACAAGAAACCTATAGACTTTGAAGTACACATGAAGTGGGTAAAGAGCTAAACACTAGCTGCTTATCAACTTTTCAACTTAATTCAGTAAAAGCGAAATCCATGGAAAAACAATTTTGCAGTAGAGTACAGTGCAAGCAATCACATGGACCCAAAATAGTCATAAATATCATGGAAGAAACAATCTGTTCAACATATATTGCTGCAGATAAAGATCAAGAGAAAACTTTTAACAATGAACCACCTAGAATGGAAGTCTGCTACTGTACCGTAAGCTGATCCATTGCACCTGCAATTACGACACATAAGACTGTTATAACTCTACATAGGAAGACTATTGTCGAAAAATACATAGTTTCTTTTTTTTTTTTCTGTGAAAACTAAGGAGTAACGACACATTAGTTATTCTGGTTGTAATAGAATATTGTAGTAGATATGTTGAAACCTTCCTTAAATGATGTGACGAACATTTAAACAAAGGAAATTTTCAGTCTAAGGTTGAAAATTCTTTGAGGATCAGATCTAAGTATTTATTCACTGCAGTATTTTGATGAAAATTATGGCATTCAAAAATTGTTACTGAACCCAGGGGTTATTGAAAACAAAAGAAGATAAATTAAGAATATGCAGCCATGTTTAACAAACTTCCTTCCTTGCTAGCTAGGTTCAGAATGCTTATAGACATATATGTTCACAACTAAAAGTGGTAAATCATGAGTTTGGATACTTACTTGGATGGCCAGCCTGATTGTGTATTGGAAAAAGGGGCATCTTTTCAGTTTACTGATATGTTATGATGATTAATCCATACATTGGGGATCTCTGCTATCTTCTGCGAGTCAACTCCTTCCATATGACACCGTTCTTCAAGTACAGGACAGCCTGTAATAACCAACCTCTGAAGTGAAGTTGGTATTTCCAACAACCGTGGGAGTTCAGGACAGAGACTAATATCCATATGTTGGAGAGTCTTGAAGATTGAAAGATTGGGAAGTTCGACAAGCTTTGGACAATCAATGATTGTAAGTTTGCGGAGACAAGGCAATTCACCTTTCTTGATTCCTACCCATTTCTCCAAGGAAGCCATACCATCAAAATCTAATCTTTCTAAGCTTGGAAACCCCACAACTTTGCCACCACCACAGAACTGATGGTCGATCTGTTTAACATCCTGCATTTCTCCTATATACAGTGTCTTCAGATGCGGAAGTCGCCCTAGAGGTGGGAGGGCCACACAGTTCTTACAATTGTATAGGTAGACAGTAGAAAGCTTGGAATATGATGAATCGCCAAACCACCTGGGAAACTTAAGACCGCCATAACATATGATTTCTAGTTCTTCAATGTTTATGTGAGGTGATAGGCCTTCAAGAATCTCCTCAGTTTCAAGACATGAATGACTCCATTTCAGCTCTACTTTTCGAAGGTATAGCTTGTTATACAGGGCAGCTTCCTCGGCTTCCTCCGCAGTGATAACATTCTCCAGTTTTACAATGCTGAGTGATCCTCGAAGGTTCCTCATGTACCTCAATTCTGAAATTTGACAGCCACTCTCCTTCCCGACAATAAATGCACTTAAAGTTTGTAGGTTGATTAAGTTACCCATTCTTGGCGACATGAATGTTAACTGGCGAAGAATATCCAAATCAAGATGCCTTAGGCTGGTAACATCTTTCAAGTCTTTTGGCAACTCAACAAAATCTAAACAGTCTTTCAGTTTCAGCATCTGAAGATGAGAAAGACTGCATACTGATTCCGGTAACCTTTTGATGGAAGAATTGGAGAGATCAAGATAACACAGAGCTTCCAGATTGCCGACTGAACTTGGTAACTCCTGGATCTGAGTAAAACTCAAATCCAACACTCTTAAGCGCTTCATATTCAGAAACAGGTCATATGGAATTTGCTTGATAGAATTTCGGTTGTCGTGGAGTAATAAAAGTGAGTGTAATCTCTTCAGTCTGTGGAAGGATCTAACAATCATTGGATCAACTATTTCACAGAGCACGGATGAATGCAAAGTCTCTTCAGAGATGGCATCTAAATTGCCATCCTCAAGTCTCGCATATTCACCATAAACGCCTTCTAGTACAAGAGTGTAGACATCATCATGGACTTTATACTTGGGCTTATCATTTGAGTAATCAAGAGGTGCTTCCTCAAAGAAGGACATGGAAAATAATTCATCAAAGTAACTGCCACCAATATCTTCTAATGCTTTTGCTCTCTCGTGTTGAATGAAACCTGCAGCGATCCAAAAATGGACAACCGTGTCCTTGTCGAATTCGTAGTTTCTAGGAAACAATGAAGTGTAGAGAAAGCACCTCTTGAGATGTTCAGGCAATCGGTTGAAGCTCAGGTTCTTCTCATTCATATGACTTGTGCTTGTGCTTTCCATCCCGAGCGTTCTGCTACTACGATTACTACTAGCACTCGTTCTTGTTTTTTCCCTTGGATCCTGTTGAATTCGATCAGGCTTCCGTGCACTGCTTTTCGTTGCATCCGATGTGCCCATCTTAAAAGGAAACTCTACTTCATTTTGGTCATCGTCTGATTCGTCTTGCTCCAAGTAAATCTTTTGCTTTTGTTCACGCTCCCTGGCTTTGCCTTTCTCCTCAGCATCTACAACTGGATCCTGTTTCCTTGCTTTGCTTTCCATTTTATCAAAATCATCATCTTCTGATATGCCCATCTCATCATCCTGAACTACTGGATCGTGATGCTTACTGCTCGAACGATTTGCTGCTGTCTTGTCATCATCATCCCAAACTGGATCAAACCTTCTGAAATTGCTTTTTGATGCATCCAAGTTACCAAAACTATGTATCTCATCTGATGGAATTGGATCTGCAGGCTTGCTTCTGAATCCCCTTGACATATTCATGATCTCACTAATTTGTTGTGGATTGATCAGTGCATAGAAGGTGGATATCTCCTCATTCGCAGTCGTTCCTGTCGTGGGTCTATCATGATCCACCATCACATTAGAAGAGGGAGCTGAAAAAGCTTGATCAAACCAAACTCCGGTTTGGGTTGGAAGGGGAGCGGGAGCGGGTGGTGGTCCTTGATTGAAAATATCAGATCTCATCTCAGCTACAAGTGCATCCAATCTCCCAGTGAAATCACCAATCCTTTTGAGTATATCAATCAAATAAGGATGGATTTGATGCTGCTGCGGCTGCTGCTTTTCGATCTGAAATAAGTGATTAAGCTGAGAAGCATGTTGTGCAATATCATCAAGAAGATTGTCTATCTCACAGAGTAGATCCTTAAGCATTCTATACTGATTTTTCCAGTCATCTAATGTCATATAATTGTTGTTGATGTCAACAACGATGTCTCTGGTAATCTCTACAGACCTCTCCAGTTTCTTCAAGTCGCGATATTGGTATCCGCTGTACCAAAGTTTCTTGAGGCTGCGAAGCCTGGGAGAGCCCAGCTTAGAATTCAAGAGATCCAAACACCGAGACATACTTATGTACCATGTGTAGGCTTCAGTAGAGTTGGGTGTCAGCCATTCTTCTAGCTTTCCTTCAGGATAGGATAAGCTGCTGCTGCTGCTATCATACAGCTGGTCTGAAGAAGAGCCAGTGATTGCTGCTTGTTTGCCTAGGACAAACTGGTTAAAGGGGGAGGATTGAGAACCGCTAGCTTTGATATACTGCTGGGCAAACTCACGAACAAGTTTTTCATTCTTAGCTATCTCGGCAAACTGGGAAACAAGGATTTTATTTCGGTGGTCCATAATAGTAGATTAGATGATGAAGAATAAAGGGCAAATGGAGATAGAAGTTCGTCTCAATCGTGTCGTAGTACTAACTAGCTAGGAAGGATCTCTGTCTCTCTGAGTCTGGATGGATCATTTCATCTTCATCTTCATCTTCTTCTCCATCCCCGTCAGAAATTAGAAACGGTGGTGTTCAATTTCGATCGATCAGACAAGACTTTGACTTTGGATCACAGTTAGATGGCTTTATTAATTTGACAACGCGTGTGTGGATGTGGATGTGGATGCAGATGCAGTATGGAGGATTGGAAGGAATCAATCAATCAACCAACTTGATGTGAAGTTGACTTTCTCTGTGTTATTTTTCTAGGAAATGGTAAAATGGTGGTGCTCATCCAATGAGCTGAGTGGTCCATGGGGGCATAGCCAATAAATCAATAATTTCAGGGGCAGTGACCAAATGAGACCATCAACTCACCAATATAAATCTTGAATCTCCCATAATTCAATTTTTTTCTCATTCTCTCCCACCAAATGTACTTCACCCTCTCTCAAAATTTGAATCTTTGCACCAATACTTTCCGCCATCACTCTCCCTCCACTCTCTACTCTTTGCTCTCTCCCTTTATTACTTTCCGCCATCACTCTCCCTCCACTCTCTACTCTTTGCTCTCTCCCTTTATTATCATTGTGCGATAGAAAACTAGGGCGTTTTAGGGTGCGATTTATGTCGTTTTGGTGCAAGGGGGTTGGTGTGCGATTTGGGGTTGGTGTGCGATTTGTTGCATCGTCATCTTCTTTACTTCTTCATGCTCAATTGTTGTTGTGGGGTTCATTTGTGCATACCAAACCCCAAGTCAAGTAAACTCTAAATCCCTATTTCGAAACTCTAAATCTCTATGCCTCATTTTTGTTTTAATCGTATATTTTTTGTTTTAAATGTTTAGTATTGGTGGGTAGAGCTTCCTAACTTACCATTGCATTTATTTCATCTCCCTATTTTAAAAGCAATTGTGAATTCTTTTGGTGGTTTCTTGCGGATGGATGATCATACTCGATGCCTATCGCGCCTGGGTTTTGCCTGTGTTTGCGTAGAGATGATTTTGGCGGAGAAATTACCAACTAGAGTTTGAATTGACAGGGCTAATAATAGGGGCTTCTGGCAGAAGATAAATTACCCAGGCTTCAAATACTGTGATTTTTGCTCCTTGATAGGGCATCAGGAGGACTTTTGTAGAAAAAAGTTGGGCCTACCAGGCGGTGGGAGTGTTTCTGACCTAGGTAAAGCAGCGAAGGTGGTCAAACCAATAGTCAAAACCAATACTGTCAAGCAGCTATACATACCAGTTACCAAAAAGAACAATTGCCCATCCGCGAAGTGGGTACGAGTGGTGTAAAAATGACAAGGGTGCGGAGATTATCGAGGAAAGTGGAGATAAGAGGCCAGTGGCCATTGCTCCGGCAACGGTGGTGTTGTCCAACAAATTTGAATCACTTATAGAGAATATCGATGAAGATGAGGGTGCTCAAGAGGATCAGCAACTAGTGGGCAAGACAATGGCTCATGACAGTGTCGCGGTTGTACCAGAATCTACGGAAGATTGCCTCTTGGAGGCAGGGTATACAGTTTCGAAGATTGAGAATGTTATTGGTCCACACGCACAGTCGTTGCTACAGGAGGATGTTGTCGACTCGGGGGACACCAGCAATAGCCTTTCTAAGAATATCCTTGTGGCAGTGCCGCGAGACGCGGCTAGCGATACAGTGATGCATGCTGATTCAGGGAGGCCGAGTGTTGCAACCTTCACAGCGGGGGCTTTGAGCCGGTCTGATATTCAGCCAAAACCGGTCTCGTAGCAGCCAGTGCTCTACCCTTCAAGAGGGGCCGTGACTTTTCCCCAGCCAGCGATCTGCCTCAAGCCAGAGGCCATGGCCTCGCCTAAGCCAGTGCCCTGCACCAAGGCAGTGGACGTGGCCTGCGCCAATGCCGCGCCATGCACCACACCAGAGAATAGAGTCTCGCCTCAACCAGCGCCCTGCACCAAGGCAGCGAAAGTGGCCTCGTCCCAGCCTGCGCTCTGCACCAAGACAGGGTCGTGGCTTCGCCTCAACCAGCGCCCTGCAACACATTTTTCGGTGCTACTAGCACAGAGCTAGGGGCTGCTATACAGGGTCAGCAAGTGCAGAAATTCTCGGATGATGATTTGCAGTCTCTGCTCAGGTTAAAAAGACATTTTGACAAATATGCTATCAAAACTTCCCTGGATTATAAAAGATTCGGAGACAACTTGAATCAGGCTATATCTTTGTTCAGAGAAAATAGGCTACTTCGATCGCTGAAATTGGACCTCAGCACACTTGAAAGTTCTAGTAAGGATAGTGATGACGTCAACTCAAAATCTGAGCTTGATCCACATGTAGCGAACAGTGATTTGGCTTTAGGGGCCACGTCAGACGGAAAAATGAATAAGAGGCGCCACACCAATGATATCAGCATTTGTCTCCGAAAATCCAATAGAACTAGGACAGAAAACAAAATGTACAAAGACTGATTTTGTCTAGGCTTGTATTGGTGCATCCTATCTTTTGTGAGGTTTTGTTTTGGCTTTTTAGTTAACCCTATTGGGTCAGTCATGTAGCCTTCGGGCGTGGATTTTTATATGAATAAAATGGGTCAACATCCCAATTTTGAAAAAACAAAATTGGTAAAAATAAACAAAAATGTAACATCTTATTTGGTTGGTGGTGGTTATGGTGGTTGTAGTGGGGACCAATGACGATATCCTTGAGAAAGGTCATTGCAAAAAAATAAAATAAAGAAAAGATAGAACAGAGAAAAAAAATGCAAGAACGGATGGAGAAAGAAGAGGAGAGTGAGGATGAAATGAGGAATAATTTGATTGACTCAGATAAAACAGAGACACTCCTAATGTTATCGCAAATTCAACATAGTGTGATTGGTGATGGTATTCCACATGAAGGTGAGAAGAGGGTGAGGGGGATGAGAAGGGTGATGGAAATGAGGAAGGTGATTAGGATGAGGAGGGTCAAAATGAAGAGATGATGTTCAAAATGAAGAGGAACAAGTTATTTCTGTCGAACTAGGTTCTAATGAAAATGATGGACATGAAAATTTTTCTTATCTTGGTGGTCCAAAGATGGCGCCATATTAGAGGTTATGATGGCCATGTTTCTCGGTCCATTTGAGCCAGTGAGAAGGTAATTATAATATTTTTTAAAATTCTTAAAATAGACAGTACTTATTGTTTTTATATTATTTGGACACTGACTAGTTTTTCTTATTGCTTATTGTACTTAGGAATGAGCCAAGTTAAGATGTCGACATGAATATCTGAATTTTATAGTTTGAAAGTTGAGTGAGGAATCGAGGGAAGTAATTTCAATGGTCTATAAGAGTAATCTACGTCCCTTGATCGACTATTGTATGGATCATGTCGATAGGATGACCATTTGTCCTTTTGTCGAGCGTTGGCAACCTGAGACCAATACATGTCACATCATTTTTTGAGAGATGACCATCACCATCGATGACGTCTATCATATCACTCAGTTGTCGATTGTTGGTAAGCCGGTTATTATGAAAAAAAAAGTCAAATGAAGGCAGAGGAATGTGTGCAACTATTGTTGAATGGTTTGAGGATTCAAAATAGTGTAACACAAAAGCATGTGTCTAGAAGAATCTTATTTTTGTGGAGATAAAATTTATTAAGGAAAATTGCTGTAGGAAGGTGAGTAGAACTGATTCTCTTCAAAATAAACAACAAGTTGCTAGGGGTTACTTATTATTTCTTTTGGGCATGATTATCGTTGCTGATAAAAGTGGAACAAAGGTTTGCATTGAAAATTTTAAGTTGCTAATGAAAGTGAATGATGTTGGGAATTTTGCATGGGGTGTAGGTACTTTGACGTTCTTGTATCATCAATTGGGTTGTGCTAGCAGAGCGGGTACTCAAAAAATATCTGGACATCTGCCCTTTTTTAGGTATATTTATACTTTGTTGTTCAGTTAATTATTATTTTTAGTGTTTTAGATATTGAACTAATTAATTTTTATTTTTTGTGTGTTTGATATATGATAAAATTTTAGGCTTTGGGGTACTGCCCAAGCCTCATGGAATGATAGTCTTCCCACCATGGCTAAATGGGATTGCCCCCAACTTAGCGCGGTCGTGACTGAAAAAATCCTGACCCTTAGGGAGCATCTCGATGACATGTATCTTAAAGATGTAAATTTTAGTCATTTAAGTTCATGTTTCATCTCAGGTAATTGTTTTCATTTTTCTTCCATAATTTAATAACTTCATGTTTGTATTGTTAGGTCATTTGGGACCCTTATGTGAAATTCAAGCGAAAAACTCCACTTCATAGCATCACATGGTTCCAAGGTTGCTTGTTATGCTTTGACGTCGAAGAGCCCTATCAACCAGAAAGAGTGATGAGACAGATGAGAAGGGTACATGTCATTCCAAATCCCCCCATTCAAGCCAAAATTAAGAATAGAATTTGAACTAGCTGTAACTACTTGGTGAAACACGAGATACTATCATCATTGGCTGCAACTTGGCAGAATCATCTCATGTCAATTGACAACCAAGGTGCACCACTGAAGCTTTCATGGGATTGCAACAAAGACTACTTGGAGTGGTTTCATTACATTGACCATCCTTTCAACCAACCATCGAGGAATAGGGTTTGATTACATTGGAGTGGTTTCATTACATTGGGTTTGATATTGAATAGGGTTTGCTAAAGAAATAATGAGTTGGCTTTGCTTTTCATAAGAAAGAAAAGAGAGACCAAGAGATAAAAGAAGGGAAGATGAGAGAATAAGGGAACTTATCTTCACTGTACAGAAAATAAAGAGCAGAAAAGGAGAGAGGGATAAGAAAGGGTTGTTTAGAGGGCGTGAAGGTTGCTGTTGAGGGCTGTTTACAGGGCATTAAAGTTGTTGTCGAGGGTTGTTTGCAGTGGGTTTTAGAGGCTGCGTGATGGTCCAAGGTGGTCATTAGACGACCCAAAAAGGCGTTTTTCGTAGAGAAAAATCAAAGGTGAGTTTTCTTTATTATCTTTTGCATGTGAATTTAAGAAGGTTGAGTTTGTTGTTTAGATATGAAATTTGTGAGTATATCTTACTTTTCCTGTGAGTTTTTTGTATGACCCTAGCTAAGTCATATTTCTTGTGTTATTCTCGTCAAAACTCAAACTTGGGTTCTGGAACTTGTTTCTTCATAAATTTATTGAATTTGATTGTGTGAAATTAAGAATTTGAACCTTCTGAAACTGCGTCAGTTGTGCATGTATACACTCAGACCTTGTTTGTTTTTTAGAGGGTTGCTTTGAGTGTTAATTAGGGTACATCCATGATTATGATGATTTCCATTGGTTTATAGCTTTGAATTCATATTAGTATTTATGGGTTTCCTAAGAGCGTATGGTCAGAACAAATGAATCAAGTGTGAATTTCCATCTCTAGCAGAGCTGGGGGCTCAATTTGATCTGAAACTGAAATCTATCATGTAATTAGACTGATCTTGTGCAGTTTTTCTACTAGAGTTTTGATTGGGTTTTTGACCAGATGTAGTATCATGTTATATACCAAAATTTTTCTATTTGAATCTAGTTTCTATAGGATTTCACGGTACCACAATTTGAATTTTGTACAGAAATACATACTTGTTTTTGTGACAAGAGATAAATATGTCGAAGGCGGATGAATGATTTGTTTTGTTTGTAGAAATCTATAATGTTACAGATATAATCATGGGCATGCCTTATATGGTTGGAACCCCTTTTGTATCTACCTCCTATTGCCGCAAACAATATATCCAAATTGGAGTTTTAATGTAAGAGTCATGTACGTTTGAGTGATGACTTGTCAAACTGTCTGTCAAAACAACTTGTTCATTTGACATTGTTTATAGGGTTATTTATATGGTTGTTTCGGGATTGAATTGGGTTGTTTTTGGAACCTTTTGGGGACTGTTTTGGGACTAAAACATGATGTTTTGGGTCTCTTTAGATTGCATTTTGATGTTAAAAAAATGTTGCTTTGGAGTTGAATTGGGTTACACTTTATCACCTAAATAGGGTCAGTTGCAGGGTTGCCTGCAGGGACAAATTGATTTCATTTCGGCACGAAAATTTGGGTTGTAATGGGACTAATGTGGAAGCTGAAATCAGGGGGTATTGGATTTGTTGTGCGGACTGAAACGTGATTGTTTTGGACTGTTTTGCAGGCTGCAACTACGATGTTTCCGAGTGAGTTTGGGGAAGGGTTTGATTGGTTCTATATGTTTGTTTTAAGTTGATTTTGGGGTTGTGTCAATCGATTTTAGGAGGGTTGTTTCAGCAAAGACTTGTGGGGTTTTCATTGGGTTATTCAATCAGTGAGTATTTTCACCATTTATACTACTTATTCTAGGTAATTATTTGTGAATAAAATATTATTTAATCACATTCGAAGGATTGTAGAATCATGATTAGTATATATCTAATTGTTGAAAAAATTTCATATTATTTAAATCTACTTGAGCATATAGGTTATTTAATAGTATTTGCAATGTATAAACTGTAGATTACAGAAAATATTAGTTGTTATCTATTGGTATATCATTGGAGTTGAAATTCATAATTTTATTGGTATACATGTGGAGTGAACAAAGCTATTGAATTAATTTATTATATGAAAAATTAGGTGAATCTATTATGTGCAATATAATATTAAATACATTTTTTCTGAAACTAGATGTCTACATGATAAATATTTATGATATATAACCATTGGATATGTTGACTTTATTGCGTGTTCACTTTAGAGGTGAAGTTGTTAGTTAATTTAGAATTAAAATGATAGAATTCGCCCTTGATGAGATGACTTAGGTATTAGTATTGTTATGTAAAATTGTTATTTGCATTTTTACATTGTGACTTGAAATACGTGGTCCTACTATAAACTTGAATTTTATTGTCATGCAAATTGACTTACTAAAGAGTATGAATCGTCATATTGAATAAGTTGATCCCTGTTGTTATAAAAAATTATTTATGAAAATGTTATTTGTTTCCCCAAAAGAAGGGGTGATATTTTAGTTGAATTGTTTATGAAAACAAAGTGTCACTGTAACAGAGTTTTGAGAATTAGTTGATTTTTGTCATCTTTGCCACAACTCCAAAAAATGAAAAAGTATGATAATAATATACAGATTTGCTTGTATACTTGATATATAATTTTAGTTTGCAGATTTGTTTGCATACTAGGTACAACGTTTCATGTGAGTTTGGATGCACACCTAATGATTAGAATATACTTGTCGTGATCGAACTTCAGGTGAGATGATATGTTCCTCGATGTGGCATCTCACTTGGGACATATACGCTTCAAGTGGTTTCAAAAGCAAATGAGACACACTTAGGTGAGGTGTGGTTTCAAAGATCTTTCCAATGAAATCAATGATCTATATAAATGCTTAAAATTTTTAAATACTCATCTCACGCCATATGCATTAAAAAAAACGTAGAACACATTTCATATCGTAAGTATTTTTAATATTTATCTAACAAAAAGTAGTGCCAATGGCAAGGAAAATAAAAAAAACTTCAACCAATTTTGCTCTTACTGTTTATGACGCACTTTCTATCGTGCCAACGGCACGGGTAATACTAGTATATTTATCTTACAATTCATAATGGAGTTTGGGGTTGGAGATAAAAGATAGTCAAGATTGAAAGTTGCAAGTAGAAGGGCAATGAAAATGAACAAAAAAGTGAAAAAGTTAGTGGAATGCATATGTGGCGGAGAGATAAAAAAATTTATGTTTTTTTTAAATGCATATTGTCATAACTCTCTAATTAGTTGTCGAATTTTCGTAAACTTGGTATGGTTGAAATGCATTTTTGAAGATCTTTCAAATGAAACCAATCATTAATACAAATGCTTAAAGTTTTAAATATGTAATTCACGGCGCATGCATTTTTTCAAAAAAAATAATTGTATTCTAATGCACTTGTGGCGTTTTAAAACTGTGATGTTTAAAACTTGAACCGAGTTTGACTATTGTCACGACCCACCTTCTATCATGCCAAATGCATGAGCAATACACTAGTATATCTTTTATAATACATTTCAGAGTGATGTTTTACAATTTATTGTTGACTGGGACAAACTTGAGAATTCAAGATAAAAGATGGATATGATTGAAAGTTGGAAAATGTGGTGAGGGTTGAAATTAATTTAGGAAATGACATGTTTGTATATATAAAACATGTAGGAGGGTAAAGAAAATAAAATATTGTGAAAAAAGTTGGTGGGATGTACATGTGGCGGAGAGAGAAAATATTGTGTTTTCCAATTTCAAAATGAAAATTTATCATAATTATCTACATAGTTTACGGATTTTGGTAAACTTGACATCATTGAAATGCAATTTTGAAGATCTTTCCAACAAAACAAATGATCAACATAAACACTTAAAATTTCAAAATATGTATTTTATTATTAAAACATGTAAGTATTTTTAATATTTTCATAAATATAATTTTTTTCCGAAGAAATGGACGAACATTTTAATGAAAATTCAAATAAAGACCCCGAATATTCAATCGATTTTAATTTTAATCGAGTTTAACTCTAAAAAAATTAGTTTACATTCTAAAATATGATTTTTTTTGTGGGACTAATTGAGAGCAATGGTGGGGATGGTGGTGAGGGCGTCAAGTGCATGGTAATCAACAAAATGTATGTATATATACAATTCATGGTAATCAATAATATGTTTTACTATTTATTGATGATTGAAAAAAAATAAGGATTGAAGATAAAAGATAGCTAAGATTGAAAGTTGAAAAATGTATTGAGGGTTGAGATTCATTTCCGATGATGACATGTTTGTAAATATAAAACATTTAGAAGGAAAAAAAAACAAGTGAAAAAAGTTGATAGAATGTATATATGGTGGAGAGAGAATATATTGAATTTTCCTTCTTTTGAAATGAAAATTATTATAACTATCTACGTAGTTGTCGAATTTTGGTAAACTTGATATTATTGAAATACGATTCTGAAGATCTTTCCATAAAACCAATGATTAATATAAGTACTTTGACGAACATTTGGTTTGATTCTGACACTTGCGTTCTTATGCTCGAAACCCTCGCAATTGATTGGGAGAAAAATGGATTGTCACCAAATTTCCAAATATGTATTTCATGATTAAAACATATAAGTATTTTTTATATTTTCATACTTAAGTATATATTTTTTTAAAAAAATTAATATTTTATCATAAGACTTGCACCTCACCAAAAAATTAGTTTACATCATAAAATATGTATTTTTTTTATGGAGGTGATTGAAGGTAATAGTGGGGATGATAGTAAGGGTGTCTAGCACTTGATAATTAACAACAAAAAAATGGATGTGAAGTGCCAATGGCACATGTAATATGTTACTAGTATAATTCTAGGGAGCCTAAATTTGCAGCCTGAGGGTAAAATTATCTTTTTGCTCCTTCTTTGTTGTTGTTATATTTAAAGAGTAGTTAAAAAAATAGGGGCAAAAGTATAAAAATGCCACTCAGGCAGCAGACCCAAGCTCCCTAGAAGCACTCATGTTACTAATAAGCCCAAAGCTCAATGTTATTTTATAATTTAATAAGCTCGTCCCAATACTACTTTATAATTTAAAAGTGGTGAGAGTGTCCAGCATTGATTTGACTTTTGACTTTTGGTGAAGTGGCAAGAACTGTGGCAGGAGCTTCTCGAATAGGATACTAACGACAAGGTAGGAGCAAATTACAGTTGAAGCAATAGCAAGCCCACGTGAGCTGGATAACACTGCATACGAGCCTGATATGAATGCTATCATCACTGATATTGATATAAGACAGAAGATATTGAAGTTGCTTTGCCAAAACAAGGAACTTCGGTGCATCGCCTTTTTAGTTGCCGCCCAAAAGTGTTCAAATACGACTGCACTGGATAATGCCATGGCTATAGTGTTGGATATCACAAAGACATTGAATGCAGTAGTTCTTGTTAGTATGGCTGTGCCTGCCTCTGGGTCATCATTCTTGAAGCCTCCTGGGACCGTTAAACCTGATGTGAATGTTACCGTAAGAATTAGAGTAGCAACCAGTAAGCGCACATCATTTCCT
Source organism: Berberis thunbergii (assembly GCA_003290165.1). Classification (NCBI taxonomy): domain Eukaryota; kingdom Viridiplantae; phylum Streptophyta; class Magnoliopsida; order Ranunculales; family Berberidaceae; genus Berberis; species Berberis thunbergii. Next base: position 32,315 of record QNQO01002341.1, read on the forward strand.
TCCTCGTCTGTGATTTGCTTCTTTCCAAACTTTAATCCACTTTGTCTCTGAATAATTTGTCTCCTCTGACTGCATGTTCCTCCAGCGCGTAAACCAAGAATATTAATGATTTTTCCTTCCTTCCAAAACATCTAACAAAAAAAAAAAAAAATGAGAACATTGAAGTAGTCATTTATATCGATGAAGTTATTCACATATTTTACCCTACTCTGCCTAGAATTGGATAATCTCAATTTTAGTTATTTTATTTTTAAACTGTAAAAATAGATACCTCACGTGCAATATCTCCAACCATCATATTCTCAGTGTTCATGGCATTCTTATTCACTCTTCCATCAAGAACTAGAAGTTTTCTGATCCTATCATTAGCATAATAGACTGCAAGATGCAAAGGAGTATTCCCGTCACAGTCTGGCTCATTAAGAAGATCTTTAACCAACTTATCTGATTTCAAAATGTACTTGACAACCCTAGTTTGTTGACGCACAACAGCAACATGAAGAAAATTGTGTCCCTTATTGTCGAGCACTTCCCAACTATCTGGGCAATGTTTTGTGATGTCCTCTATTACCTTTATAGCTCCTGTACAGGCAGCACAATGAAGTGGTGTCCACCCCTCCTTGTCTTTTTCTCTAATTAATTCTGGTTTCTTTACTAACAGCAGCTTGCATATATCTGCAATGCATTGAGGATCAGCCACATCAAACAGGGTGAATAAATTGGTTTAATTGTTTGGTTAAAGTCAAACATTCGGCACATAAGAAAAACTCGAGTGAAGGGGTTTTTACCATAGTCATCAGTATCAGTATCTTATATTAAGTGACGGCGCCAGGATTTTTGTTGAAAGGGGGCGAAGTGATGAATCATAGTTAATTAACGATAATAAAATCAGGAACCCAAATTAACTCGAAAAACGAAATCACAATCCTTAACTATAACATATCTTAAATTTAGATGTTCGATATATGATAAGATATATGTTTTAATAACTATGGCATTAACAATCTGGTAAGTGCAGTGTTGGTTACCTATTTTATCAAGAAGTATGGCTGCATGAAGAGCGTTTCTGCTGTCAGGGCCTCCACAAGCTGCAGATTTACAAGTATTTAGAATCTTCTCGACCATGTCTAAAGATCCGGCCTCAACAGCCAAATAGACTGGTGTTTCACCAGCCGTATTGGCAAAATATCCAAAATCAGCATCATTGTCAGTTAACAAGTTCACTATCTCAAAGTAGCCATTTCGCACTGCCTCATGTAAAGCAGTGTCGTTCTTCTCATTAACCATCCTGGTTAGCCTTTCATCTCCACTTTCCAAATCTTTGGAATCGCAATCAACAATAAACTTGACAATTTCAACAAACCCAGTCCTTGCAGCAATATGTAGTACAGTGTCTCCACTTGAATTGGCTCGTCGCAATAGTTCCTGGCATTTGTTGAAGATGTTTTCTACACATTTCATGTCTCCAAACTGTACAGCAACATGAAGGGATGTGTTCTTTCGACCAGTGATGGCCTGAAGAAGTTCACTGGAAGAAAACTGCTCAAGTTTAGCACTATCTTTTGATGCTAAGGCAAGGTACAGTTTAGCATCCATATCTCTTCTTTTTTTTCGCTCACTAAATATGCTCAAGTTGAACTTAATTTGATGTTTGCGTAATACAGAAGATATTAAAACTTGGTTTCTTTATGTTGAGAGTGGTCACTCTCTCTTGTTCTTCTTGAAGATGGACAAAGAACTTGTGTGCAGGAAATCAACTACAAGATGAAGCCACGTCAGAAGCTTGGATATGCTTCATAGTATTTATGCATTTTAGCTAAGAAGGGGTCCGCCATGACCTGCATCATGTGATAGGCCTAAAAATAATGGTAGAATTACTATTTACATCAAGGGAACCTGCTGCATTTAGGAAGAATAAATGATATTAACTGTTGCAGTAGTAAAATTTCTTGGAAACAATCTGAAACTATACCTTATTGACTACTTGATCACAAATTCCACAACTAAATATCTAGTAGATGAAGTCGCTGTCTTTAAATTTAAAAGAGCAATAGCAACAAATTTGTAGGAGTGAGACAAGGACCTTCTGGGAGATGGGTAGCAGATTAGGGATGGCAACGGGGCGGATTTGGATAAATCCGTCCCCATGGGGATCGTGATCCCTAAATCCACCTCAAATATCCGTTTATACCAATTTTCAAAAACCATCCCCGATCCGGACGGATTGGTGAATATCCGCCCCGTCCCGAAGGTCCGTTTAAAAAAAATGTGTTCTAAATCAACCCGATTTTAAAACAATCAGTAATAATACCAAGCTTCTTTGATTCAAAACAAAAATACACAACACACTCAATCAAACAATAAGAATCAACAAAATCAAACATGAATCAACAAACAGGAGAAGAAGAAGTCGAATATGATCAAAAGGTTCGATACAAAAATGTGTGATTAGGGTTTCGATTCATGAAGAAGAGCGTGAACCAATCGAGAGATATGACGATTGAGGAGAAGAAGACAAGTATTTGTTGAGTTTATTTGACACAATTAAATCGCAACATTAACCTGCCTGTCCAAGGTTTCTTCTGCTCCATCAAGCTTGCAAGATAATAAGAGCTTTGTAGCTTCAACAGTAGTGAGACTTGCTTCACTTCCCTGCCACTTGGAAAAGCTAGTCTTATCTTATTTTCCAACTCATGATTCCACCATCCATGAAAACATAGGGATTTCTTCTTCTTCAAGTGTTCAAGTCGACATCTTAGACATCCGCAATGGTAAAAAATGTTCCCTTTTCGCAATGCTTAGTGTGCTTTTTTTCTTGAGGGGTGGAGGCATGATGATGCATACAACATGATGGAGACAGAGAGGCGGGGGAGTGAATTTGTGATGAAGATATTTTAGGATTTAGGATTTGTACTATTTTAAAGGTATTTCAGTAAATTTTACACAAACGGATATCTGCAAGGCAGATGCAGATATCGCCAAATATGTATCCGCCCCGAAATCTGTTTAGGCCCATCTAAATCCGCCCCAATCGGGGTGGGCAGGGCGGATATATGTGAAAATCCACCCAACGGCCATCCCTAACAGAGATCAAGGACAAAACACAGAAGATAAGGATGTGGCTAGGCACATTCGAATCAGCCGAAGAAGCTGGCAGAGCATACGATGAAGCCGCATGTCTTCTTAGAGGATCTACACTCATACCAACTTCATCACTCATGTCTCCAACAATTCCCCACTAGCTTTGCATATTCGTATTCGAAAAATTGCTCTAGTTTTAATCTAGTTTTGGATCACGCGCTTTTAAATTTGATTTTTTTGCCCACTAAATATGTTTTCCACTATTTTTTGTGCCCCAAGGACTCGACTCTAAAGAGTGCTCCAATGGTTGTTCATTTCCATCTAATTTTGTGCCCCAATACATACGTCGGTGTTTTGAATATGTACATCAACACATCATTTCCTTATATTTATGTGTATACATAATTTAAACTAAGAAACTTGAGTATGTCCTTATTTTATTGTTGGAACTTGAAAGAAGTTGACTTTAACTTAGTTAAGCGAGAAACAAGATTTTTTTCTTATTGCCCGACATTTCATTCTTCAACTTACGATTGAAAAGTAAACTATGTCCTTACACCTGGGTAGTTAAATTGCTTCGCGGTCCAGAATCAAATTACGAATAATCGAGAATAATCTAATTTAATCGGTATATTTTTTCAATACATATATTTTTAAAATTTAATCATAGTCATACAAAAAAAAAGCGAGATATCATTGAAAACTTGGACGACCGTTGAAAACTTGGATAAATCCATGTAGCCGACCCCGAAAATCTCGGGAATGGGCTTTGATGATGATGATGATGATACAAAAAAAAAAGCTCTACCCACATAATGGGCCTTAAAGTCCAATGCCACACAAAAGTCACAAATTTCCCATGTTTTCCCATGTCTTCTTCCTGGTTGGCGATCAATTGAAGAAGTTTAGATTTGATCTCTTCTTCCTAAGCTGATCTGATCTTCTCCTTCTTCTTCTAGATATGTGTTAGGCCCCCTATTAGACTTATCTATACGAGGAGAAGGAAGGCCGATGACAAGGAAGTATGTTAGTGCTCTGTGACTGCCAGTGAGGTGCTCAGTTAGGTGCTCTGTTACATAGCAACTTCTGTTAGTTTTTCTGTTAGTAAGGATGCTATAAATAAGAGACTAGAGGTAGACAGAAAGATTCATTCATTGATTTGTAAAAACTTGTTACACAGAGCTTATGCTCTAGGAGACATTGAGCTTCTCGAATTGCTCTATAAGGAGAGTAGCCTTCTCGAATTGGCTTGTAATCAGAATTCATATTACATTTCATTCTTATTGAATATCAATTCATTTCCAGAATTCATCCAAGCTGGACCTCTGACATTGCAATGCTTTTCTTCAATTTCTACAGTTCTTGAGTTGCTTTGTGGAGTGGCTGACTTTAAATTGCTTCATTGAGTGAAATTCTGCAGGAAAGAATACAATTATAAGTCAGATCTTATCAATTGGTATCAGAGCATCCTCGATTCCTTGTGGTAATGGCTGGAAAAGGAGCGGCTACTGTTGTAAGAATGGAGATGATGGAAGAATCCATGGTAAACACGCAAGGAAAACTTGAATCATTAGAAGGAAGGATGAACTCTTGGGATGGAAATTTTCAAGAATTAAAACAGATGATGGAACAAGTGTTGAAGGAGCAACAAGAACCACCTAAAGCTACTTCCAACACTGTGAGGGATCAGATCTCACCAGTTCATCAAGAAACACTACATCCTAATGGCGGTATGGGCGGATCTTCTTCTCAGGGATTCCAATTTGATAGGAGATCTAGAAGATTGGAGATGCCGATCTTTGAGGGTTCAAACCCTGATGGATGGATCTTGAAGGCTGAAAGGTTCTTCTTACTACAGAAATATAGTAATGAGGAGAAGATGGAAGCCTCGGTGATGTCTTTCGAAGCCGATGCTCTTCTATGGTATCAGTGGGAATGTAAACGAAGACCGATTCATTTCTGGGAGGAACTTAAGAGCTTATTGTTGAAGCAGTTCTGATCGGTTCAAGAAGGATCTCTCTGTGAGCAGTTTCTGGCTCTCAAACAAGAAGTCTCAGTTTCAGACTATCGAAGGAGCTTTGTATCTCTTGCTGCACCGTTGGAAACAGTCACTGAGGAGGTATACCTCAGTAAGTTTATCAATGGCTTGAAGCCTGCCATTAGAGCTGAAGTGAGAATGCTCGACCCGGATCAGTTGGGTCGAGCCATGGACCTTGCCCAGCGGGTCGAGGAAAAACAAAAATACTCGGGTTGGGCTAAAACGGGTCTCCAGGGTTATAATCAGCCCATGCTAGGCCCAAGACAACTTGCTAATGGCCCGTTAGGGCAACCGATTCCAGGGGTGTCCAGAGAGTTCGAGAGATCTGGTTCTCACCAACCAAACTTCTCTAGGGACAATGAGAGAATCTCAGCTGCGAGAGGCGAGACTAGACGCTACTCAGATGCAGAATACCAGGTGAAGAGAGCGAGAGGTCTGTGTTTCAAATGTGACGAGAAATACTCTCTTGGTCATCGGTGTAAGAGGAAGGAGGTTAGTGTTTTGATTGCACAAGCAAATAGTGATGAGGAAGAAGAAGAACCTCAGGGGTGTGAGGATCAGAAAGAATTAGATGTAGCAGAAATAGGATCAGTGGTTGAAGTATCTTTGAGCTCGGTTATGGGTTTGACGAATCCTAAAACAATGAAGATGCAAGGTGACGTCTTGGGTCAATCAGTCGTGGTGTTAGTCGACAGCGGAGCCACTCACAATTTTATTTCCCACAAGGTCGTTGAGCAGGTGATGCTTCCAATTTCTTCGACGGGTGTTTATGGAGTGACGTTGGGTTCGGGAGACTCAGTTCAAGGCAGCGGAATTTGTCGGGGTGTTAAGTTGATGTTGCAAGGAGTAGAGATATTGGATGATTTTCTTCCTCTTGGGCTGGGGAGTTCAGACGTGATTCTGGGCATACAGTGGTTAGAAAAATTAGGGACTACCTTCATTAATTGGAAGGAGCAGACACTGAGATTTAGAGTGGGATCCGAAACTTTAACTCTCAAGGGGGATCCTTCTCTGGGGCGTAGTTTGATTTCATTCAAATCTATGGTTAGAACCATCAAACAGGAGGGTTATGGTTTCTTGGTGGAATTGGGATGTGTTTCTTCGACTGAGATGGATCAAGGACCGGTTCCAGTGGAGTTGGTAGATCTGTTAAGGCAGTATGAGGTGGTGTTCCAGATACCGGTTGGGTTACCTCCAAAAAGGGGACATGAGCATAGTATCGTGTTACAAGGAGGAGCCGGACCAATCAATGTTCGTCCCTACCGCTATCCCCAATTTCAGAAGAACGAAATAGAAAGGCTGATCACCGAGATGTTGGAAGCCGGCATCATCAGGCATAGTGTGAGCCCGTTTTCTAGCCCAGTGCTGTTAGTCAAGAAGAAGGATGGGGGATGGAGGTTTTGTGTAGACTATCGGGCCTTGAATAAACAAACGGTCCCCGATCGTTTTCCAATTCCTATTATCGACAAGCTATTGGATGAGCTACATGGCGCCGTGATTTTTCCGAAGCTAGATTTGAGGTCGGGTTATCACCAGATTAGAGTTCAGGAAGGGGATGAGGCCAAGACAGCGTTTCGGACGCACGAGGGGCATTATGAGTTCCTCATAATGCCGTTTGGATTGACGAATGCTCCGGCCACGTTCCAGGCTTTGATGAACGCAATTTTTCGACCTTATTTGCGTAAGTTTGTCCTCGTGTTTTTTGACGATATATTGGTCTACAGCCCAAGCCTAGAGATACATGTGCTTCAGTTGGAAACAGTCCTGACATTGCTTCAAACACACTGTTTGTATGCCAATAAGAAGAAATGTGAGTTTGGGAGTCAACAACTGGGATATTTAGGACATGTAATTTCGGCTAATGGTGTGTCCATGGATCAATCTAAGATACAAGCCGTTTTGAATTGGCCTCAACCCCAGAATGTTACGGAGCTGAGGGGATTTTTGGGTCTTACGGGCTACTACCGAAAATTCATCAGCGGGTATAGTAAGGTGGCGTGGCCACTGATTTCTCAGTTGAAAAAAAATAAGTTTGCTTGGAATGATGAGGCAGAGAGTGCTTTCCAGAATTTAAAGCAGATTATGACTACGGCTCCGGTTTTGGCCATGTCGGATTTCTCTAAGGAATTTGTAGTGGAGACTGACGCTTCCGGATTTGCCGTGGGAGCAGTTCTGATGCAAGAGAAGAGGCCCGTCGCATTCTTTAGTCAGGTATTGGGACAACGAGCTAGGCTCAAGCCAATTTATGAAAAAGAGCTCATGGCCATGGTGTTGGCCGTCAACAAGTGGCGTGCTTATTTGTTAGGCCGAAAATTTGTTATTCGTAGTGATCAGAGGAGCTTGAAGTATCTGATGGAGCAAAGGGTTATTGGTCCGGATTATCAGAAATGGGTGAGCAAATTATTGGGATTCCAATTTGAGATTCAATATAGAACTGGGGTTTCCAATGCGGCGGCAGACGCACTTTCTCGCATTTCTCTATCCCCGCTCTGTGCATCGGTGAGTTTTCCTGTTTGGCGAGATTGGGACGTCCTTAGAACTGAGATTGCCAGTGATACAGAGATTCAGCAAATCAGGAAGGAGCTGTTGCAAGGTGCGGTGAAGCAAGGATATACAGTTGTTGATGAATTTTTGTATTACAAACAGAGGTTGGTCATACCTAGTGCTTCTTCCCTCATTCCCATTATTTTTAAAGAATTCCATGCGACAGCTGTGGGCGGACACTCCGGCGAGTCTAAGACTTATCTGCGGGTGGCGAAGGAGTTATATTGGGTAGGGATGAAAGCTTATATTAGAAGAATGGTCCGTGAGTGTGACGTGTGTCAACGCAACAAGTCCATGGCCACGTCTCCTGCCGGTCTTCTTCAGCCTATTCCGCTTCCGGTTCAAATTTGGGATGAAGTCACCATGGACTTCATAGAAGGGTTGCCATGTTCTGGTGCTGCTGATACTATTCTAGTGGTAATTGATCGGCTTAGCAAGTATGCCCATTTCGTTGGCCTTAAACACCCTTATACAGCGAAGAAGGTCGCTTCAGTATTTTGCAAGGAAATTTGTAGGCTTCATGGCACTCCCATATCGATTATTTCGGACAGTGATAAGGTATTTCTTAGTCTCTTTTGGCAAGAATTGTTTAGGGCTCAGGGGACCAACTGAAACGAAGCTCGGCCTATCATCCGCAAACGGACGGTCAGTCCGAGGTATTGAATCGCTGTCTTGAAACCTATTTACGGTGTTTTACTTTGGAGCGTCCCAAACAGTGGTTGCAATGGTTGCATTGGGCGGAGTATTGGTACAACACCTCTTCGCACTCAGCTACAGGGTATACTCCCTTCAAAATACTGTATGGAAGGGATCCTCCTCCACTTATCAGGTATGCCCCTAGTTCTACAGTTGTGTCTTCTGTGGAACAACTGCTGTCCGAAAGGGATGGAGTATTGGCTTTGTTAAAATTGCATTTGTTGCGAGTGCAACAACGTATGAAGCACCAGGCTGACAAAGCCAGAAGAGATGAAGTTTTTGCTGTGGGTGATCATGTTTTTCTAAAACTTCGGCCTTATCGACAGCACACTGTGATCAGCCGAGGGAATCAGAAATTGTCGGCTCGGTTTTATGGCCCTTTTGAGGTAATGGCACGAGTGGGAGCAGTGGCATATCGACTGGCTCTTCCATCCTCTTCCAGAATCCATCCCGTTTTCCACGTCTCCCAGTTGCGTAGAGCTAAGGGACAGGGTTATAAGGTCCTTCCTCTTCCTTCTCATATTCCTGGAGAATCTGACTCTCTTGTTTATCCTGAGTCTGTTTTGGATGTGCGTCAAGGGGTGGGTGACAGGTTGGGTTCATGGGATGTATTGATTAAGTGGCAAGGGCTGCCTGCTTTTGAGGCCACTTGGGAAGATTCTACGTTTTTGCAGTCTCAGTTTCCTGATTTTCACCTTGAGGACAAGGTGAATTTTTTTTTTGGGGGGGGGAGTATTGTTAGGCCCCCTATTAGACTTACCTATACGAGGAGAAGGAAGGCCAATGATAAGGAAGTATGTTAGTGCTCAGTGACTGCCAGTGAGGTGCTCAGTTAGGTGCTCTGTTACATAGCAACTTCTGTTAGTTTTTCTGTTAGTAAGGATGCTATAAATAAGAGACTAGAGGTAGACAGAAAGATTCATTCATTGATTTGTAAAAACTTGTTACACAGAGCTTATGCTCTAGGAGACATTGAGCTTCTCGAATTGCTCTATAAGGAGAGTAGCCTTCTAGAATTGGCTTGTAATCAGAATTCATATTACATTTCATTCTTATTGAATATCAATTCATTTCCAGAATTCATCCAAGCTGGACCTCTGACATTGCAATGCTTTTCTTCAATTTCTACAGTTCTTGAGTTGCTTTGTGGAGTGGCTAACTTTAAATTGCTTCATTGAGTGAAATTCTGCAGGAAAGAATACAATTATAAGTCAGATCTTATCAATATGCTTCTTCCTGATCTAATCTTCTTCTTCTTCTTCTTCGATTCTTCTTCTCTGCGGTCGGAGGAAAAATCGCGAGTGAGGTTTTTTTTTAACACAACGAGAAATCGGCGCATCAACTCGGCCGATTATGCGGTGACACGCCGATTTTGGGAGTCTGCAAAACCCATAACGATTTTTGTCATCCGGATCGGTCAACTCCCGTTTTAAGCTTAATCGCTAATTAATCGACAATTTAATAACACATCCTTACACACATGGGTGGGAGGTGAGGTCCATTAAGGTGTGGATGTGAATTAATGGAGTCCTTTTCATTATCTGATGGGATTTGTATTCAAGAAAACGTGGAAATGGTGTGACTTTCTTGATTGGATTTTAGTTCCATTTTTGTGACAGATTGTGGTGGTGGAGGGGGGAGGGGGTTTGTATTAGTATACAATTAGATCAATTCAATAATCTTAAATTTATATATAGCCTCATGGAGGTGCACTGTTTCTCAAAGGAGGAGATGTTAAATATTTTCAGGTATTCTTTGAGTTTATGGATTTTTTGCTGTGGAAGATATAGTAGTCACAAGAAGCCTATATATAGAGTTCCCATACGGGGAAGCACGTTGAGATTTTGATTCATTAACTAGGTCAATGGTGCAGAGTAGGGCAGATAAGTCTTTGGTGCTGTGGAAAATATGCAATATATATGGTTTCATTAAGAAAGGTGAAGACCAGTGAGGGACTATGTCTTGGTCAAAGGTACATAGAAGAGACTAATCTAAGGCAAGTAGCCAAGTAACCCTACTCTTTCTTCCATTGCTTAGACAACTGATCAAGAAGTTTGTCTCATTTCTTTTGTTCTCGTATGCGATCTTGGATGATAGTTTCTTTCCAGTAATGGATATTTAATGTCTGGTAAATGTAAATTCCAGGGTGAAAGGTGTTATATTAGTAAGAGAAAATTCCAAGAATCAACATAAATTTAAAGCTATGTCTCTGAACTGATAAACCTAATGTACTGTATTTTTTGATTAATTATTTTTACAACCTTGAATTGTCTTTGGCTTTAATAGTTAGGCTTTTGCTTACGAAATTGACTGAGTTGGACTCTAGTGTTTCCCCTTATATTCATTTTCGTATATACGCACTATTTCTTCATTCTTATATAGGAATGAAAGTTGTTGGATCCCAACAACAACGAAAAAACATAGTTTTGGATCAATATTATAAGATTCGAAATTTTTTTAGAGATCAAATGTAAATAGGAAACGGAAAGAGTTTGAATCGAAATAGAAATCGGACTATAATTCTAGATTGTGCTGACGGATTCATAGGATGCTGGCTTTCAGAGAAATTAGTGAAAATTGCAAGGTAGTAGTGTAGGATGCTACCCAAGTTTTTACATGAAACACATTATGCATAAGTTAAAGGGAAGCACATTTAGCCAAGTACCTACCAAGTCTCCATAAAGTAACTTGGTTCTATTCTAATTAAAGTCCTTTTCGAAAAAATAGATTAAGTTTTATTTTATCACATAGGGTTAGATCCTCTGTCAATTACATTGAGTTTATTTTAAACTTGCACAACCCTGCAAGCCTGGTACAATACAATTTAGTTTATATTTATTTGAGAAGATACGTAGTTATGACGGAAGGATCGTAAGGAAGAAGGAAATAAGAGGGTAGAGGAAGAAAGGAAAATGTAGAAAAAGAAGGAAGAAACACTACACCAAATTGGTATTTTTTGCAACAATTCTCAAAAGAATAACACTTTTGAGTTGTAACAATTCACCAAAAGGAACGGGTACTAGGTGGAGCTCCAGCCTTGACTTTCAAAAAGGGGAGAAAAATAACAAATTTTCACTATATTTTTCCTTTCACCAACTAGGATAAGATTTTTTTTTGCGATTGACACTACTACATAAAATTCGATCCCATCGGAATTTACCACCAATTAATCATATTCTACCATGATCCCCACTGATTGTTGTGTTCCTTTCTCCGTTTAAGTTAACTAGACAATTGCAAAATACCAACGAAAAACATTAAAAGTTCCAAAATGATTGCTCAGCTTAAATAACTTTTCAACCTCTGCCTAATCAAAATCCTCAATCAGCACCAACAGTTCATGAATCATTCAACTTCTAACACCACCACACCTACATTGCTGAACTACATCAAACAACGAAACAAATTCCAAAATCATCCTAAGTACCTAACTCTCTTCTTCGACATTTCTAGGGGTTTTCATCATTATTTCCACTTTAAGATTATTCGCAAATCAAACTAAAACACCAATTACTCTACAAACAACATATTTCGATCATCACAAATAACTCTCAATATACAACAAATAATCAAACTAAAAACAACAAACCTCTTTGGTGCAGAAGCAGAGCTCTTTCCATCAGCCATGGCAGATGACTTTTCCTCCTTTGCCTTCGTCGCTGCCGATTGCAGAGTATATCGAAGCTTCGTCTTAGGCTTCTGTTTCCCCTAGTTTGCTAAGAAATCATAATCAAGAATAAAAACAAGCAGATTCAGTCAATCAATCAACTAATCAATCGCGATGAAGATGACAGTGAAGAGAACATTTAGGGTGCTTACTCGAAACACACAAAACCTAAATCGAGCCGAAATCTAAAGATCGCAGGGTTCAAATCGAGAAGATGAAATAGCTTTACCTATTTTGAGTGTGTTCTTCGTCTTCTCCTCTTCAGTCTTCTCTTTCGACACCTCAGAAATCGAGCCGGAGAAAAGAAGAAAGTGAGTTCTAGGGTTTCTTAGAAATGGAGAAAAGAAGAAATTGTGAAAGACGAAGATGAGTTACCTCGGCCGGTCTGGACAAGGAGGAGACGAGGGAGAGAGAGAAATGACGAAGAAGAAGAAACAACACAGCGATTTGGAGACTAAACAACGGAAGTGTGGAAGCGTTACAAATGGCGAAGCAATTTTTAATATCTCATAGTCAATCTTTCAATGGTTATTCTTATGACAGTAGGCACATTCATTATTCGGCAAAAAATCTTTTGTCTATAGATTTTTCTCTTGACTGTGATCTTCATCTATTATCAACATACATCTTCTTAGATCTTCCCCTCGCTACCAATACTTCAGATGTTGCATCCCGATGGATCTTGAGATCTTTCCTCCTGAATTCATAATTGAGCAACATCGTAGCCACCTCATCATAATTCAATTCTTCTTTTCCCGTTAGCAAAGTCGTAATGAGATGTTCATATTCTTCTGGAAGGGAATTCAAAAGGCACAAAGCCTTGTAATTTTCTGAAACATCTTCTTCTAAATTCAATAGGTCGGCAATAAGCCTATTGAACTCATCCAAATGCTCAGACATAGTAATCCCGGGTCTCATATTCATCCGAAAAAGTTGCTTCATGAAGAAGAACTTATTTTGAATGTTCTTCGTCATATACTTATCTTCCAACATTTTCCACAATACTTTAGCGGAGGTTTCCTTCATTACAAAGTATTTTTGCTCATTCGCTAAACACAATCTTATTGACCCGCAAGCTTGCCGATTCAACTTGTTTCATTCTTCTTCACTCATTTTCTCCGGCTTGTCGCCCAAAGCATCATCTAAATTTTCCTTTGCTAACACATCCAAAACTTCGCATTGCCACATGCCGAAGTTGTTCTTGCCATTGAACTTTTCGACATCAAATTTACCAACTGTAGCGGTAACCATCTTTGATCCAGAAGTTGATGAATTTGACATACTCTTAATCAACCACTGGTCCACGCAGCTTCAAACGAACCCCAAGAACTAACCCTCGACTCTTATACCAATTTGTTACTGGCGGAAGCGTTACAAATCTCGAAATGCGAAGCTACAAACAAAATACTAACAAATACTGGAAACAACCAATTTAACGTGGTTCCGAAACACGCCTACTTCCACGACAAATACCAACTTTACTGGTGAGAGAGACAGATTACAAATGGAGAGAAGTACAAAATGTCTAGGACATTACAAATACAAGTGTCCAAGTGACACCACATAAATACGCAGGATGCGTATAACACAAACAAACAAAACAAAATAAAAGGCAAAACTTTCTCTCTCTCCTTACCCCTTTCTTCTTCCTCACAAAACAAACACAAAGTTGAGAAATTTTTCTCAAGCTCTCAATCTCTCTCAATGGAAGAAGAATATTATCTAAAAAGGAAGGGGATTCCTCCTTTTATAGGTTCTCTTTGGCAGTGGAGAGTGGCGGTGATGGAGGGTTCCATCACCTTCCACCATCTTCTTCCTTCTTCCTCCAGCTATCTTCTTGAAGGTTCAACTCAGATCCAGCACAGATCCACCACATTCAAGTCGAAATTCAGGTTCTTTTTCCTTTTCTTTTTGTCAATTTGTATTGCCGACATCAATTTTTCAACTGCCGACATCAATTGTTCAACAGGAATGATTTTGAGATGTTTCACCCTCATCGAAATTCCTATCGATTGGCAGCGAATTCTTCAATGATTGTCGGTGCGATGAGTTGAATATCTGAATTTCGAGTAACAATGAGCTAGATCTTCGGATTTGGACTCGGATTGACTGACTGACTGAGAAAACCTAAAGGATCGAAGAAGAAGAAAGAGGAAAGGAGGATGTGTGTGTCTTGTTTTTTGTGTGGGTTGTGTGTAGTAGTAGTTGGGTACACGTTTCCTGTTAGGGTTTGCTTTTGCTTTGCTTAGGTTTGTCTTCGTCTCTCCATGTCTCTGCAACACCCGCAAAATTATGTTTTGCTTTGCTTTTGATGCGTGGTTTTTCTCTTCTTTCGCTTTCTCTTTCACAGTGTTGATTCAAATTCAATTCAACACCGTCTCACTGGTCGTCGATTTAATTTGGATGTTGAATGCAAAAGGGTAGAACCCAGATTTGACTCAAATGTGGCGGATGCACCACAATCGTCCGCCACAAATGAGCATTTTGTGGTAGTATACATGCATTTATTGTCTCGGAACTGCACAAAAACATGGACTATGTTCTTTCGATCAGTCGCAGTGTTCAAAAAACTTCATTGGGTTTTGCACCATTTTTTTGATACTATGGCTTTCAATCTTTTTTTCTTGTACGAGTAAGTTTCTCAGGGCAATCAGTCATTTTTTTTAACCAATTCTCTTTAAAACAAAGCTACAAATATCAATTATAAAAGGGGTAGAAGTGTAAAGAGGCCCAAAAAATGGCTGATTGCCCTGGCTCTCTAGAATTGGGGTACTTATATAAACCAATGAAGGCATAACTGATAGAGGTGTAAATTGGTTACTGAAAATCGATAGTACCAGCCTGCCGAATCAAAATATAATAAAAAAAGCTCGAATCGAGAAAAATCGAACATTAGAAAATCGAACCGAACCGAGTTAATTCGGTTCGGTTTTGGTTTTTGTTTTTCACACATCCGAAACAATCGAACCGAACCCTTCCCCTTATCTTGTTTTTAATCCCCTAACCCTCTATCTTTTATTTAATCCCCTACCAACCCATTCTTATTTAAATTCTCACATCATTCCACTACACCCCACGTCCCCACCCTCTCTCTTAACTCCCAATTTCTCCTTTTCTTAATGCCCCATTGAGAGAAAGAGTTGAAAAAACCTACATTCTCTATTTTATTTAAGCCCCTCCCACTTCTCCCCACCTACCCAACTTCTCTTTCTTTATCAATATCCTCCTTCTCTTTTTTAACTCTTTCTCTCTATCCAACCACCACTACACCAAAAATGGTCATTAGCAACGGTTTTAAACCGTAGGGGTAACCCATTGGCACGGCTTAGAACCGTGGGCTGTAGAGGCGTCGCTAAATCCCTAGTAACGGCTAAAAACCGTGGCTATAATATTAGCAACAGTTTTATCTCGAGGACGGTTGATGATTTAGCCACGGTTATAAACTGACAAAACTGTTGCCAAAATCTTAGCCACGGTTCTAAGCCGTGGGCAGGAGTAGCTACGGCTTAAAACCGTTGCAAGTTTGCCCACAGTTTTAAGCCGTTGCAATAGCTTTAGCAACGGTTTTAAGCCGTGGCCAGTACTAGCCACGATTTTTAGCCGTTGCAATAATTAGCCACGGTTTTAAACCGTGGCAAAAAAAATTTTAAAAATTTTTTTAAAATATTTTTTTAATATATATATATATATATTTTTGCTATCAAATGACTTTTTATTACATCTTATAAGTTTTATTTCTAGAAAATAAAAAATTTAATGTGCTAAACTTAAACATTTCCATGAATGGCGGCAAAGTAATGTAATTAATAAGATAATGTATTACATTGAGTCACAAAATCTATCAAATAATATCTCAAATACAATGACACACACACAAACTTAAATATATCAAATACAAAGAAAGTGGAACAATGTTGCTACTGCTGCGAGAGACGCAATGGTGCTATTGCAAGGGACGATCTGCTGATGATGCGAGGTACGCATTGCTGCTGCTGCTGCGAGGGAATCACTGCTGTTGCTGCTGCTGCGAGGGACGAACTGCTGCTGCTGCGTGGGACGGACTGCTGCTGCTGCGAGGGGCGAACTGATGCTCTGCGAGGGACGCACTGATGCGAGCTTGCTGCTGGTCGCAAACCAGAGTGCGCTCTGTTTCATTGCAGAGTACCCACTGTCCTGGCAGTTATGATCTGCGGATTTTTGAATGCAATCTGGGTGCTGCATTTCACTGCTTGCACTCATTCCTGCCGCAGGTCTTGGATTCCAAGCAAGTACATTACTTTAACATTTGGAGAACTATTAATAAATATGGAGTACAAAAATGAAATAGAGAAAACTAAAGTTTCATCACCTGAAAACATTTGGAGTGTATGTTCACTTGTTTCAAATGAAAGAAACATGACAAATTCATTCGAAAGATTCTATCATCAAATGCTTCTCTATAAACTTAAATGAGTTTGAGAATACCCAAGTTCTATTAACTTGACAACTGCAAAGTCTTCTATTAAGCTCATGTGGTTCAACAAAAAAACTAACTTTATGGTTAATAAGAAATTTTTTCCCTAGGCGAGTTAAAAGAAAAAAACAACTAGAGTATCTGCTACAATACACATGCAAACATACCTTGTTTGTTGGGCGTCCATAGTCAACGGGATCTCTTCTAGTAATTGCTTCTAAAACAACAACCCCAAAGCTATATATGTCACTCTTTTCATTCAAAAGTCCAGTATTTGCATATTCGGGTGCAACATATCTGGAAAAGTTATGTCACATTGGTATCTATTATAATTTTTTGAACCGTGGCGATTTGAAACCAATGATGCAAAAACGTACAAGGAAAAGGAAAATAACTCATTGAGTTCCACTGAAAAAAAATATTACCTGAAGGTCCCCATGACACGGGTAGTGATATGGCTTTTTCCAGCACCCAGTAACTTGGCCAGACCAAAATCAGATACTTTAGGATTGAAATTGTCATCTATTAAAATGTTACTAGATTTGATGTCACGATGTACCACTTTTGGTTCAACAGCCTCATGCAAGTAAGCAAGCCTGCAATGCATACTTTTGGTTCAACTACCTGTCATTGAAATGGGTAAGGGTGTTATAATAAACAAAATAATAATAAATAACATTGACATACAAAATACAAATATAAAAGAGCAAACCTGGACTAAGACAGGAAGAATGTCCATGCCAAACTTAAAGCACCAAATGAAGTCCGCCCAAGCAGTCAGCTCTCAGCAACCGGACAGCACCAACGCAAGCTCTGTTTCACAGCAGCGTGCAAAAAAACCTGCAAGCCTCCCAGCAGACTTCAACCACAGCTCAAAACTAGTGTGCTAACCGCGCACGCTGAAACCCGCTGCGGCCAAAAACATCACGTACAACAGACACGCTGAATCACACTCTGTCTGGATCAACATCGCACTCTGTCTGCAATGCAGAGCACGCTGAAACTGCAGCGCACCCTGCCTGGGACACGCTCTGTGCTGCAGTGTTCGGATCATCCCTTCCCTTTCAGTTACCACCGGATTATCTCCAGTGTTTACTGATAAAGGAGGGAGTAGCAAATTGAGTTCGGATTCAAATTAATATTCAAATAGAACATGTCCAAACACAACATCCATGCCATCGATAACATGTCCAAACACAACATGGCGTTTGTCCAACCATGAAGTCTGTCTCACATGCATTAAGAATACAAATCAATATATGAAAAACCTAAATCATTTGAAAAAGAAAATTGATAAAGGAATTATTCAAAGCTTTCTTTTTAAACAAGTTCATAGAAAGATACTAAGAAATACAATCTATAATGTTCCTGAAGGTCAGTTTCTGTAAGGTGAAATTGAAACTTTGATTGTGAATTAACTTCAACTCACTTTTACTGTGCAAATGAAGAACTGGCTCCCATTAGTATTAGGACCTGCATTAGCCATGCTCAACACTCCAGGTCCAACATGTGTTACTACAAATATTGATAACAAGATTGTGATATAAGCAAGTAATACGTGTATTTAGACACCTGAACTTTCATATTAAAAAAATGCAGTGTATGATATGATTATATTCCACAGTCAACAAGAAATTTTGTTACCATATCTAGTGAAAACTATGAAGAGAATTAAGTATCCCCTTGAGGCATAGGCCTAAAATAAGTTTGAAATCAGTAGATCATGTCATGATTCATGCCATTCAAAAGGAAAACTACATAAACAAATGATTTGACTACATACAGCAAAGAAGCAAAAAGAATCAGTCACCTCAAGCAATGGCCGCAACCACTCCTTGCATTTAAGTGTGCTATGTAAAAATACAACTGTTGGTCTCTTTTGTTGCTTGCTTTCTTTCAAGCTTAGTATAAGTACTGGCAAGCGTCGTCATTGCTCACTGGCCTATAAAACGCACAAACAAATGGAAAATATTACAGCTCAAGAAACCTCTAGCTAGGCTAGTAGTATATTTTAGAATTCTGCAAGCATATGAACTTTTAACATTTTAAAGGATATAAGAAAATTTCATTTTAGAAAAATTCATTTCTATCATATTAAAATATATATGTAGGTCACACATGTATTGTGCAGTAGGGCCATTGGCCACTGACTGAATTTTATCTATAAAATAACCAGTTCTAATCCGAGTGTATCAATGAACATTGTGAAAGAATGGATCCAACGTTTTTTTTTTCTCGGTTGTAGAACATGTACATGGAACGGTGGGAATGTTGTTATTAGGCAAGGAATGTAGTCTGAAAACTTCTAGGAGAATAGTTTGATTAGAAAAATGCTATTAACCGAAATCCTAATAAACACAAAATCATCATTATCTCCATAGAAGGGAAATATTGCAATTGCCCTGAATTAATAACCTGATCTTAATAAAATATTGATTAGGAAGCAAAGCACTTGGTGTTCGAGAGGTCAACTAACCAATCAAAAAAATTTATGGATTTGGTACTTACAACTGAAATTTTCATCTTCAAAACTAGAACCATAGATGCTAACTCCTCCAGGGGATTTCTTTATGGATTTGGTACTTAAGCAATTACCTGCATCAGGGGATTTCTTTATGGAATGCAAAGTTGTGACCATGTAACTATTTTTCAAAGCTTGAGTTACCTTTGAAGGTGGCCTCCGAGGTCAACCAACCTAATAAATGAAGAAAATATTCAGTTAGCAATCATGATAACTAACCAAAAATTACTTTAAATGATAAAACTCTTGTCTAGGTTGTAAGGACTAAATTATAGGCATAACAAAACTCAACAACAAAAATTCAAGAAACCAAATGTACCCTAGAAGCACATTTCAATTTAACCCTACATTTCTAACATGTTTTTTGTTTATATATCAACTATTCTGGTGTATGCCTTCATTTCATTTTGTCCTGTTCTACTTGACCACAACAAAAATGCCATAGATTCTTTTTTTGCACAATTAAGGCTACAGTTGTATCAATTTTGAGATCCCTAAACTGAGACCGGAAGTTACCTTACCTCATAAGGTTTGGAGATCATTGACGTCGACATCTCCACCTGAAGAAAACAAGATTTGTTCGATAGTGCCATCATCTGGTTGAGTCTTTTCAGTAAGAAGAATATCTTGAGGTAAAGGCTCCTCTTCAATAGAAACTGATGTGGATGGCTCAATAACTTGTATTGCATTGTTCTTCAAAAAGCTATACAATGGTATGAAAATTAGTTAAGGAATAACAGGTGATGAGATGATAACAAATCATTGCTGGACAGAGCAGATAAGTTTGCATTAAAATTTAGTTTCATTAAAGATTCTTGCAATATCTACAATATCAACAAGAAAGAAGCAACAATTGTAACAATGTGAAATGAAATTAGTACCTTGATGTAAAGGAATCCCAAAAGCCAGACTTCTGCTAATTCTGATTGCCTCGCTCCTGCAGCGCCAACGACACCGTGCAAACAACGACATGCACTAGCAGCTCCCTGCTCGACGCGTCTCCTCGCTCCCGCAGTGCCAAGGGCACCGTGCAAAATAGGGGAGAACCCATGCTGAAAGCTCCTATCAGCTTCTATGTGCTCAGTGCACATGCAGTCCAGCCAGCCTCGCAAATGGAAACTGACAGAAACCAGGCTGAGTGCACCTCGTTCCTGCGCGCATTGTGATCCTGGCAGCTGAATCGCCTACACCGCCCCTGCAGGCCAAACAGAGCCGCAAAGCAGATCCGTTCCAGAGCCTGTTTCCGAGCAGCAGTGACCCATCCAATTGTAACACAAGACTGCCCAGCCAGCCAGCAGGGGCGGCTGGCTGGGCAAACACGAGGATGAAGGTCATCTCCCTAATCACATGCAAGAAATGACAAAAGAACTAAATACCCACACAATTATTTTGCACAAAAAAAGATGCAATAATCAATAGTAGAAACAACAAACCTGATGACCAGAAAAGGTTTTAATAGGGTTTTTTACTCCAATCAGATTGGAGAATAAGTAGGATGCAAGAAGCAAATTCAGTTCATAGTTGGATAGAGACGGTTTGGTAAAAGTGAGGTCTCCTTCTAATCTAAATTATCCAAGTGCAAACATAATTTAAGACTGTGGATTACATTGTGCTGACATATAAACCAAACTCACAATTAGTGTTTGGATTGATCAAAGAAATGTGCCAGCAATATATAACAACCATCACTTATATATTGTATATAATATTCTTACATAAATGGTGACTGATCAGAATATGCTCCCCCTATCATATAATATTCAATCTGCAGTTATTTAGTCATACTGTGATAGTGCTTAATACTTTGACATCAAATGAGATCATTTTGGGGGAAACTAGTTCTTTCCAAAACTTCCCAACAGATAGGTTGAAAAAAATCAACAGGTTAGGTCATTGGTTTTTCTCAAATAATGTCAGCATTTCAAATTAAGTAGATGTCAAGACTCATGAGCACATTCAAAAGTTCAAATTCACTTACGCAAATTGACCCTTTGCTGGCTTCCAAAGTACAAGTTCTGGCTGGATGTTCAGGGGTACCTCTATGATCAATGCAAGCTGAAACATGTATAAATTGGAAAAAAAATGTAACCAATAACTCTCTTCAGGGGTACTGTTTCCTATCCAGCGCTTTTGTCCATCAAGTACCCAACCACCATTGACCTGTTTTAATTCATCAATAAGAAAATCATGTTTAAGACAAATTCACCTTAAAAACAAGACCATGTTAGTTGTATATCACACATAGGGTAGAGCAGTTGGACCTTTTTTGCGTAGTGACTTCCTTAGTCACCTAGCAGTCCATTAATATATACCTGCCTGCTTGATTGATTGATCCATAAAAAATAAAAATAAAAACTATGGTTTACACTGATCGGCATTGGAAATAGAAAAGCATTAAGCATTAGCATAACGAAAAAAAATGAATAAGTTCAAATATTACCAATTGTCAACATCGCTAAAGAATGCACCACAATAAATAGAGAAAAGCTAGCATCAACTCTGGCAACCTCTGCTAGAGCAACAACACTTCCCATAATGGAGAGCCCTGGACAGCCATAACCTTGACAACATAAATTGTGAAATAGCCAATTTACAAAAACAACAAAATGGACAAAGGAAGCTGAATTACCTTGATTGTTCCACCACAAAAATTCAAAGCACCAAGTTTTGGTAAAACATGAAAAGGAAACTTCGCCTCTTCCCAGTACTAGAAAACAATGTGGCAGATATTCAATACATCAAGATAGTCAAGAAAATAACCCTTACCTTTCAACTCAGTTACAAAATAAAGCTGGTGCTAAGAATTACAAGCAACTAACATATAAACTGAGAAGAAAGTAAAACCCATACATTCCAGCATTAGTTTGTCAAAGGGTTTAATATGTGATAGACAATTTCAAAGAGAAATGATACCTTGGTCATTATTGGAGCAATTTCCTTCTCCATTGCCTCTCTGACTTTTTTTTTCTGAGGAGCTTCTCCTCAGGAGTCAGTAAATCATCAAAATGATAATAATCTGAAGCTGCAATTTCAATGCATGGAAACATAAGGGTAGGCTCTTAACCAACAGGGAAATACAATTATTCATACATCGACATATTCCAAAATCTAGATGAAACATTGAGATGGTAATCACCAATTAGTTAGATCCTTGTTGGAGCATTCAGATATCAATATATAGTTATGATAGTGTATGGTATTGGTAGAGAATAAAATGGCTGCTGGTGTCGGACTTGTAGGCGAAAAAAATTTAATGAACTAGTAGAGAATAAAATGGGACATCAACTATGTAATAACACATGTTAGTTTCAGTTGCCCAATGTATTTGATATAATGGGAATGTAACAGAACTATGAGCAATTCATCAATAACTTGAAAAGAAAAAGTTAATTGTATAGATATTAGTTTTAAAAATCAACTTAAAAGACCTAATAAGGCCAAAAACAAAAATAAGTTTAGACCTTAAAAGACCTTTATCATGAACTAGGCCAACCAAACTTTCAAAATCCAAATTGCAACCATAAACTTGTAAGCAATAAAAAAAACCATACCCGGCTGACTCTAGCCCAATCCCCTGTTGAATTGCAGCACACCATCTGTGTGCTTAAAGTTTTTTTACTGGGAGGCAACATAAAAAGTTTTTAGATTATAACGATAATCAACAAAATTGCTTCTCCGAAACTAAATTTAGTCCTACAATTGTATTAATAGAAATGTCTTGAAAACAAATAGTAGTTAAACTACACATCAACAGCATTGGTACTGTTTAACAAGTGCATTTAAATACCACCCTGACTTCTTTTTTTTCATTATCAGTAAGACTAGCCAAGAAGAAATTAACAATGAAGAAACTGAAATCAAATAAAGAGGAGCGAGCAACAAAAGTAGAGAACAAACAAATTCTATACTTTAAGTAGAGAGTGGAACCACCATACTTACTGCATAAAGCAGGACCTGGCCATCATCCATTGTTTTGAAAGACATGGACGCCTCTTTGTGCTGCAGAGATGGAAGGGAAGTGTCTATCAACTTAACCAATAAGCAATGTACTAAACAATAAAATTGACTAGATAGAATTCTCCCTTACCACGACAGATGCTATACCAGGAAAAAGACCTGAACAAATGACGGCACGAACCAGAGACTGGTTATGGCTCAAAGTATTATTTGCATTGGCATTCTCATCTAACAAACCAACATCTTTTAAGATAAAGTTAAATTGCTTCCTAAGAGAATGGATAGTCTAAAGAGTCCGAGCAGAGAGAAAATTCCTCCAGCAATATTCATATGCAGATCCTTCCCTCTCTGCATCTTTCCATCCTTCATAAGCACGAACAAGGGCCATATGATCACTATAGTCCTTTGCAGAGAATCTTGATTTTGCAGTTCCTGCAAGCTGAATCAGGAAATAGATGTCAGACTTTGTTTGTTTGTCTCACCTCTTGACATGTACATGGGGTTGTTGATGGACTGTCTAGAGTGTATGATAGGAGTTAGATAGTTGTCATTTTGAAATTTAACATGTCTAATGTAGAGGGGCTCTTCTAGATAAAATTTATTAGTAAGAAAGTTGATAGATTTTTTAATTAAAGTATTATTATAAATATGATGGATTTTATTTATTTACATAAATATATGATGAATTCATCCATTGAGTAGGCCTTTCAACTGCAAATGAAGATATGAAAACAATATACAGCACCAATGAATTAATCTTCGTATCAGTCACTTCAGAAATTTATATCAAGTGTAGATCTCTTAGATGCGCACAAGAACAACCACTCAATCATAAAAGGATATACGTGAAAAATGACCCTTTCAAGGAGTTTTCATCTGAAATTGAACCCACGTGGTTTACAATTTAAAAGATAAGAAGCTAAGAAGGAATAGATACCTTTACTTATCCAAATGTTACTCTATTTTGATATCAATATTTTTATCCAAATGTTACACATAAATATGAAAACTGTTGTTTGCATAAATTTAATATGAAGGTTCTCCATGGGACTGATATTGTTTACCATGACTTAAACTACTTCTTTAGGAAACATGAAGGTTCTACATAAAAACTACTTCTTAAATTACTTGTTTACCAGGGGACTGATATTGTTTACCATGACTTAAACTGTGCTGCTTGGTTGTTTGCTCCTATAGCTGCAGCCTTCCACCCACCATAGTTTCCACTGGGATCACTCATGTATAGCTGGAAGCCAAAGTTCTTGTCCCATCCTGCAAGTAGAAATGAAACACCAAATGAGTTAACCATGCCATAAGCAAACCAGGATTTAAGTTGAAGTAAAGCTTACCACCTTTGTCAATGGTATTCAAACATATCAAAATGTGTGAAACAATGATGCCAACTACAATAACACACACACACACACATCTATCAGAATTCCATAAACAAGCAGCTAGAAAACCTTAATTTGTTTCCCTCACCTCACACATCAATATCAATAACTACAACTACAATAACACACATAGAGACACAGAAAAGTGATTTTTAAATTCAGATTGAAAAGCAAAGGGAGGTAATGCAGTTTGGATGATGCAAGAAAGTAATCGGAAATAGATCGAGAGAAAGAGAGTATACCTAAAGGAGAACTTCAGTAAGGCAGAGGTTTGTAACTCAAATGTATTTCCTGCAAAGTGGAAATATAAAACTTTACTTCTTTCTCAAAAATAAATAAATAAATAATCATCAAATATTATTGAATAAATTGTGTGTATGATAAATATTATTGAATAAATATTATTACTGTGTGGACACTGACGGTATTCAATTGCAATTCGAATTCAATTCTCTGAATTGAAATTCTAGTGCAAGCATTCCAAATTTTGAGTTCTCTTCAACACCTGCAGGGTCAGCACATATACTTAGGGGAATAACAAGTCCAATACACAACCTAAATAGCAAAAACACTCAAGCATGAAGGCTTTCTTCCCACAAAAAAAATGTTATATTCTAAGTAGCAAGGCAGCATAAGAATCTTGAAAGAGTGTATGACTCTTGGAAATATATTATTTTAGTGCATAAAAAATTCCCAAGTTTTGGACAATAAAAACTAAAATAATGGGGGAGAAATCACTTGATTCCCCCCAGATCCCACAATCTCGACTAATCTTGTTGTAAAAGTCCCTAACAAGGCTATCTAAATATGAAACCTTAAAATACTAGAACAATAACAAAATTTTGGATGAATGATGACAACTGCAGTGACTGAATTTAAATAACTCACAAGATTTGACAACTGAATGTGGGAGACTCTTCCCTTTAAAAAAGTTCAGCCTAAACCTAAAGAACATAGCACCCACTTTAAGAAACTTCACAAGCAACCCACGAAAATTGACTCACTTGAACAATGAACTCTCCGTCTTGCAGCTTTTGAACACCATCTTATCCAAAATCCATTATACAACAAGTTAGTTTTTCTAATTGAATGAAGAAACACTTTCAATCAAAATGCCAATCCATTTACTAAACCAAAAGTAGTAGTATAAGTAGCAGTAGTAAGCAACCAGTTGATTGAATTAACTTTTGCTCTGTATGTTCATTTCGGGGAGCTTTCAAACATACTAAAATAACTTGTAACATGTATCTTGCTCATTCATAAAAATTTAAGCTTCACAACAGGGGAAGTTAAAGACCACATTTCGGAGAAGTTCAGTCTATACAGAACATCAGTCTCCTTATCAGTTTCTTCAATGGAGGTGACAAACATATAGTCAATTATAATTCTTTGAACAGAATAACAATAATCAAGTTCTTCTCATTAGCTTCTTTAACATCTGTCAATAACACTAAGTGAAGAGATGAAAAAACATTAAAAATAATAGCTATATACCCAAGAAAATGCTAGGAAAATCTACACATGGTGCAAAGAAAAATTTAGAACAGAAGCAAGTTGATTAAACAGTAAATTGATACCAGGAGATAAACACATTTGAAGATCTTAAATGGAACCCTAAAATGAAAATGGAAGGAGGCGAAACCAAACCGTGAAATTTTCAAGCTCTCTTTGACTCTGAAGCTCTCTCCTCCTCGATCTCTCCTCTGCGCCAAACCTCTCTTTGACTTTGATTTTCTCTCCTCCTCGATCTCTCCTCTGCTCCTCGATCTCTCCTATGCAATAGGTCGAAAATCTCTCCCAATGACCGCGCAAACTCTATTATTCTCCCCAATTTTTTTCGCCAAAGCGGGAAACCAATTTTCACCAGAGCGGGAAAAGTGTTTTCGCCAGAGCGTGTAAGTCTCCCTCCATGCATGCGGCCCACGTGCAAAACACTTAGATTTAGCAACGGTTTTCGGCCGTTGCCCCCTATAGCCATGGTTTTTAACCGTGGCAAATTAACCCACGGTTTACAGCCGTGGCCATCTTTAGATTTAGCCACGGTTTTAGGCCGTTGGCCACCATATCCATGGTTTTTGGCCGTGGCCATTAAACCAACGGTTTAGAGCCGTTGCCACCACACTTCCACGTGCAACACGTGCATTTTAGCAACGGTTTTAGGCCGTTGGGCACTATAGCCACGGTTTTTAGCCGTGGAAAACACACCAACGATTTAGAACCATGGCCAAGCCTTTTTTAGCCACAGTTTTAGGCCGTTGGGCACTATAGCCACGGTTTTTTGCCGTGGCAAATAAACCAACGGTTTAGGGCCGTGGCCACCTCCGTGTAGCTAAATAGGCCTTTTGGTGTAGTGCACTTGCAAGTTGAGGAGGAGATACAAAGTTTGACTCAACCTTGTTGAAGAAAACCAAACTTTCCACTTGCTTGCTTGCAGCAAAGATGAGAAATGGCGATGGCGACAACTTCGACACTTCTGATTTGACAAAAAAACCTTCTTGCAAGATGAAATTACGAGACTGGTGGAATCGCCATAGAAGGTTTCGGTCTTGTTCAGATCATCACATGGGTGTGGTGGAGATAGATTAAGATGCAAACAATACAGTTATGGTTATAGTTTTTTGTATGATATTATAATATTTGTGTATATGAGAGACATGACAATTTTTTTTAATTCTATGGAATTATCAAGAGAAATAGGCAAGAAAAAATGGAAAGAATTCTCTATAAATGAATAATTGGAGCCTTGAAACTCTCTGTGTTCATCTGCCATTTGCTTTCTCTTTACTACTTCACATTCTCTCTCTTTTATTTTATTTGTACTTTCTCTATCTCTAGGTTTTCCTCATTTGCAAACCAAGCTTCATTTCTTTCTTTTTTTGTAATTTTGACATATTCCTTTTGTGCTAGAGCCAACTCGGTTGTATGTAGTAGCAGAAAATAAATAAATAAAAAGGGAAAAACTAAAAATAACCAAACCGAAATCGAACCGATCAGTTCGGTTCAGGTTTGGTTATTTATTTGATAAATGTGAAAACCGAACCGAGAACCGAATTCTTTGTTTGGTTTGGTTTTGGTCCAACTTTGAACCGACCAAACCGATTAACACCCCTAATAAGTGATCGGATAAATGGGGTTTGGCAAAGTTAGACAAAAATATAATTTCTATATTCTAAGACAAAAATATAATTTCTCTCTTCTTAAATGTTTCTTCATTCTTTTTCCTATCCCTTTTCTCTCATCTTTCGTATTAAAGTTCAAGGTTAAAAATCTCGAAGCTAAGTAACATTGGAAGTTTAGAGATTCTCCTGTTCAATTTGGTTTCCCACATATTTGCCTATTTGTTCTCATTTGGAATCTCTTTTATTGTGCAAGAGCCTTATACTTGTTGGAGATGTTGGCTCGATTTGAGCGTGCAATTATTCGTACGTGGGGTAATGGGGTCTTTTGAGGGCAGTAAAGCCCAATTAGTAAAAACCTCATGTCCAAACATTGTGAGGTGGTTCCAAGGGGCTTCATCATCTTCACCTGCAGACCCAACAATACTAATGCTTTTTATTGACATTCAAATTAGTCTGAAACACGTGACATGCTTTGTTTTGTTTTTGCTAGTAAGCACCCTTTTGGTACAAGGAAAGTGAAGAGACTCATCTTTAGAGAAGCATCCTCAAAGAAGATCCTTCAGTGAAACCTCTAAGGTAAGTTTGTTCCATGGATTTGCTGGAAACCATCCCACAAATTCTCTAATGCACAATGGATATCTGCAAAGACTGCACATCAGTTTTCAAAGATTGTCGGTTGGGTAATATAGCCATATGATCTTTACAATAACCCTAGAACCAGGTTGCAAAACCTGGTTCCCTAATATTTTTAAATTTTATAATGTTTGATTTTATGAAGCTGAGAAAGTGCATAAACAATTCAAAAATGTTATCACCAAAATCAAAATTTGCATTGGGTTGTGAATTAAATTAATTAAGCTAGAAATTTCAGGTCAGATAACAAATTATTGAATATGTGACTGGAGGACAATGCTTGTACAAGTTAATGGGTAAAAAGTGTAAAAACACAAAAAAAAAAAGCCAAAAAATGCTAGCAAACATGGTTAACCAAACTTACTCTATTGAATAAGCATTTTGATAATATGCAATAAAAACATCCATTTTATTAAGGGCCTTGAGGTGTAATTCACCAATTTGTAGAAATATACAGCTCAAATCATATAAATAGTTTTAGGATATCTCGATAGGAACTAGAACCAAAAACACACCCACTAACATACAACAAATAGTATTTACAACATGATGTGAGGTACAAGGCTAGGATTTAAATTGAGTTACTAAATTGTCGTGTTATTTCTCTTATTTGAATTATGGTGTATTATTAAAGAGAACACTATGATGGCCACAAATTATATAAAATAAATTATCATGATTCCTCCTCAACTCCCGGGGCTTCCGAAGCGGTTGTTAGCACTGCACCCGCTTTGCACCCACAAAAAACCTAGAATCAAAACCCATACTAGGCTAGCTATTAACCCCCGAAAATGCTAGGAAATTAGGTTTTTGCAACTATGGTGATGTGGCGTAATCTTGAAAGAAGGATGAAATCTCCAAAGTGTTTGTGTTTTTCGAGGTTGTAGAAAACCTCCTCTGATGTTGCCATATCATCTTTGTTTGCAAAACCTGGCTGCAAAACCTGATTCCCCAACCTCACTCTAACTGACTCCCCACCCTCACTCTACCTTGCCAAGAGTACATGCTTCGCATACAAATTCTGGAACCTCGATAGCTGGCAATCCACCAACCATGCTCGTTCTGGATAAAAGCTTAAGACAAATTTAAATGTCCGAGGCGATATGTAGTATAGTGTCTCCACTTGAATTGGCTCGTCACAATAGTTCCAGGCATTTGTTGGAGATATGTTCTACACATTTCATATCTCCAAAGTGTACATCAACATGAAGGGATGTGTTCTTTCGACCAATGATGGCTTGAAGAAGATCACTGGAAGAAAACCGCTCAAGTTTAGCACTATCTTTTGATGCTAAGGCAACATACAGATTGGCATCCATTTCTCAAGTTATTTTCTTTACCCGACTTACCCACTAGCCTAGTATGTTACTTATATATCCAATGTTTTTTCATAGGAGTCCATCATGCAATCAACATAATTTATCTTATTGATAAATTCATGTCTTACTCCATGGATTCAAGGGAACAAGAGAACAATAGCCTGACAAATATTTGATTGGTCTAATTCCGGTGCCAATTTAGGCGCCAACAAATAGAACTCATCATAGATTTGATAATTGATAAGGTGAATACCCAGTCCATTCAATGCTAGGCATAATGAGTATAAGGACCTAAAAAAAATCTCTTTTCGTCCTATGAACTTTAAGGTGTATGAAGTTTCATATTTGACGTTTTGGGAAGAGTGATAGAGACTCCATTTAACTTAGGTTGATCTAGGCCAGAGGCAGACCTACATCAAGGTAACTCTTCTTTGAAACACTTTGGTATTGCTTCTATACAGAAATCCAAATACTGAATCAGAGCACGTGGAGCCATCGCGTTATCTTTCTGTCAAGAAAAAATATGGCGGACTAGCTGATATTGATATCAGTTGATGAAAGAGAGTTACGAAGATTTGCTTACAAAGATAGGTTACAATCTAGTTGACCCTTGGTTTATAATTGACTTTGGGAAATTACATTATTACGCGAGAGCAATGGTTGTTGATACTCAGTAGTAGATAAATAATAACTTGTTCACAACTTCACGTTATAGTTATACATAGGGGTGGGCATCCCATCCCGCGATTCCGATCTAGCCCTGATCCCGTCCTGATTTTTTCGGGTCTTAATGGGATTGAATAATTTCATCCCGATCCTGTCCCGTCCCGATCTAGAATGGGATGGGATGGGATGAAGATTTTAAATCCCGCCAATCCCGTCCCGTCTAGAGCTAATTTTTTAATATTTATTATTAATATTTTATTTATTTATTTTTATTCATATAAACTTATAGATGACTGACAGAAACTCATGGTGTTTGCATTTGAATCCTTTCTGGGATCTTCAGCTTTTGATGTTCAAGATTGCATTTGAATTTCATTTATTTTATTTTGGGTTTTATATATTATGTAATGTCGATTTAGATTATATATGAGTGTCTCTTGAGGCTATCATTTCTGGGTTTATCTAACGTTTCAAGGAGAAAACATATGAAAACAAAAGCAAATTGAACTCTCCCAAACATCCCAACTAGATTAGCACTTGAGGGAGGTTTGCAATCAATCACGTTCTAGTTACGTATACAATGTTATAAGCATCTTGAGAGACATATTCAGACATGTCTTTTTTTTTATCCATTATTAATTTGGTTTAAGACTAAAGTCTGCTAGGTAATATGCTACTCACCCTCGGGCAATAGGAGTTATCTTGTAGTGTCAGAGAACGTATATTCAAGAGCTGATCTGGTTTACGAGACCTTGGGTTTTCCATGGGGTCGCCTCTATATTGGTGGGTATTTCACTGCTTAGGTGTTATCCATAACTATTTCCAGATTCCTGCAATTTGCTTGTAGGTTTAAGAAAGTTATTTTTTACTCTCTATATCTAATTATAAGAAATTTATTTTTCATGCTCTTATATGATGATAATCTGCGCATAGGGATGGGTATATCTCGTCCCATCCCGTCCCGTGCCCACCCCTAGTTATACATGACCCTCAAAACTTAGAATTATTTGTTCCTCTCCGCCTCTCCCATTTGGTGATTTATAGTCATTACTGTATCCATCAATTGTCATACAAGTTGTGTTAGACAAAAAATAAATAAATACAAATGATAAAAAAGAGATAATAATTAGGTTAAATTGAACATGTGCAAATCAAAAGCATCTAACTTTTATTGATTTATTCGTTTTTTTAAAAGATAAGTGTTGTTATATTTGGCTAATGTCTGATACTAACCATGGTGCATAAGCTTGGGTAATATCCATGGATTTCTTCTAGCTCTAAAGGTATTATTGCTGCATCGTCACCTTTAATTGAAATTTTTCGGAAAGATAAATAGCATATACGTTTAAAATAAAAGAAAAGAAAGGAAATAAGAAGATCTTGAATTTGAATCTTTTACACTTTAAAATCTCTCTCGAAGATGTCAGATACGTTCATAACAAAGATTATAATGCTTATAGGGTCGATCCTGAGATTTTAGAGGCTCAAAGCAAAATCAAAATAATGTGGCCCTGTGGCCATGTATTTGCTTTGAAGAGGCCCTGGTAAAAAAAAAAAGCAAAATAAATCAATAAATAAATGTACAAGCTTAGTGATTAGCAAGCAGAATTTTCAATGGTGAAAAATTAAAATCGAAAACAAAAATAACCAACCAATGAATAGTAGTACCCTAGTGCTGCACATCTCACCAACCTATCGTGTTTTTGTGATTTGGGCTTTGTCTTACATCAAAGCTACATATCCTCGAGCCCCATCATCGAAGGGAAAAGGGGGAAGGAATTGACTTAAGAATCTATACAAACAAGAAAAATAGTTAAATAAGTATATTAGAAAAAAATGATTTTTACTAATTTGGGAAGACTCTTTTAATTTTTATTGTAAATTAAGAACACTACATAAACATAATTAAATGAAAATTATATCATTTTAGCTCCTTTTGAGCTGAAATTTTGAGAAAAATCAAACACCGATATAAAAAACAATGTATTAGATAGAAGAACATATGAACGGGATATGAATGTCGTCATCATCAAGAAAACATCATTGAAGCTGAATTTCGAACCTATTGCAAAGTTTTTCCTCCCTGCCAAGTTTTCTGCATTTCATTATTAAACCTCTTGGTACTCCCTTTTCTTAGTTAGTTTCGCACGTAAATTTATTTATTTTCAGTTGACTACTTATAAAGAGGCCAGTTAAGCTCCGCCTCAACATGCTACCACCTTACAGCGCGTACACGAGATTATTGGCCGACGGATATGTCTCAAGTAATGACATTGTCTCCAATTTAGACATCTGCCGCACCTGGGTGTGGGGTTTTTACAAATTGGATGTACCGCCCCCAAAATGCCTCGTCGCTATTGAGTACATGTCGAATCATTTATTAACTTCATATGATGTTGCTCCTTACCCGTTGTGAGATTAAATTTGCATGCTCAACTCGAACCAACATCTCCAACACTTTTCTAATTATTTTTATAAACTATTTACTTATGTGTTGTATGTGATTTGCGTGATTTGCTTTACGGTGGACTCTTATAAAGGATTTTGAAGTTTATGGACTCCCATTTTATTTAATTTTTTTTTATTTTGAAGAAACTTTTTAGTGCTATATTTTGTGAGATTTACTTGAATATGAATCATCTGTTTTATTTCTCCAGGTTTGAAAAATGTCCAGAATGATTTGGAACTTCCATATACATATTAAAGGGAACGGGAGGAAAATTATAGCGAGTCAATGCCATTAAGGGCATTAATAATTGGGTCAGTCCATATATAAGCCCAAATAAAATTAGAAATCCAATCAAGAATTAGATATAAGTTTTCTTTTATTTAAAATGGCATAATCAAAAGTTGTAAGCAGTTTAGTTTAGTTTAGTTTTATTTTGAGAATTATTACTGTAATTTTTCACTGTTTTAGTTTCTTAGCTTCCGTTGAACTCAACATCACTTATCTATTTGATTTTATACTCTTCCTTAATAGTACACAATAAACCTCGCATAATTTATTTGATAATACGGAATAAATACATGCATTTTTTAAGGACAACAATTAAGGGGTAATTCACTATGACACTATCGGGCACAAATACACATCTCAAAGCATATAAATAATTCTAGAATAGCTTGATGGCAATGAGGCACAAAAACACGCCCACTAATACACAACACATGGTGTAAAGCTTGCTGGGAAATGCCTGGGCAGGATCTAGGAGAAAATGTAGAACAGCAGTCAAAATGGATTCTTTAGCTTTTTCTACGACAGCAGCAACTATGGCAGTTGATTTTGCAAGCGCAGTGGCATTAGTGGGATTGGCTGCAGTTTTTGCTTTTGCTTTTGCTTCTGCTTCTGCTGCTGCACCAGCTCTGGCTGCTGAATTTGCAATAACAATGGGGGTTGATGACCCTCAGTGGATTAATTGCTCTACTCGTCTTATACAAGGTCCAGGTTGTCCCCATTGCGTACCCTGCTGCAAGCATTGCTTCATTTGTTGCCTCACCGGCCTTATTGCCATATCTGTGAGTAACAAGTTCAGTTGTTACTATTGTTATTTCTGACATAACTTTCTTCCCAGCTACTTTAGCGGCATAAGAAACCTTGTCAAGACCGTCCAGAGATGCAATGACCACGTCCCTTTGGAGAAAACCAACAACCTTATTTCCCATGTTTGTATTCAAAATAGAATTAGTGGCGTACCCGGAGATCTTCTGAGCCCAAGGGAAAATTAATCCTTTTGCCACTTCTTTTGATTTCTTTGAGATCTTCTTGGCTCGTCTTATTTTCTCCAAAGTTTCAGGATTGACCTCGGATTCCTTTGCATATGGAGCTATTCTCTCCCTCAAGAAATGTTTACCCCATGACAACCTGTTGACGGTTATGTCACCTGACCTCAAGATCCCCTTAACCATCTTCCCTGACCCCTTCGCAATCATTCTTGCAACCCTACCGCTATAATCCTCTTCATTTGGAGCCATTTTAATCCAATCGTCGGTAGATGCATCTTTCACCATTTCCTTCTCAAACTCCAATTCCATAGGAGATAACCCCTTTGCCATCCACTCATCCAACATACCCGATCGATCCATAGCGATTTCCTCGTTGATTGTGATGAGTTTGGATTGGTTGGATCTTCCGATTGATTCAAGCGTTTTCCCTTTAGTTCTCTGTTGAGAGGATACAGAAGATAATGCCAAAAATTTCTCTGATACGCATACGCTCAATCGGGGACCCATCCTAATTTATAATGCCCATAAGTCACAACCTTTCAATTTACGGGCTGTGAATTTCCAATTCTGCCCCTCATTGAATTAGAAATTACATCCTTATTTACACCATGTTATTTATTAATACCTTATAGTCCAATACCCCTATTAGATCACATATTTAAATGGACTACACTTTAAGATAGCAATACACGTTATATTACATATGTGTGCCCACATTATTGGATTTGTCCAACAATCTCCCACTTGGGCCACATATGTTACTGTTAATGTGTATAACCTTTTGAGCTCAAAACTTGCTATCACAAGTAAAGGTATTTCGAAACAATCTCGTCCATTGACTATATTGATATAGGATTAAAGCGATTTACGTCACAAGTAGCGTAACGAAATCCATCAATAGTCACAGATACCAATATAATCAAATGACATAGATCAAACATGGATGTAGAGCATGGAAATTACATGTGATGTGATCTAAACATGTCTATTTCCAACCGGTCCAACTTTAATCTTTAATGAGATCAAACATATAATAAACAGACAATTGACTGAAGACTTTATTTCTGCAAAAAATACTAAATTACACCAATGTGTCCATACTAAATTACACCAATGTGTCCAAAAGTTCATCATAGAACAACAAAACTCCCACTAAACCATGATATCCTCATGTGACATAACACCCATATGAGCGGTGTGCTCATGAAAGACCTTGGGTGGTAATCCCTTAGTAAGCGGATCCGCAATCATGGAGTGTGTCCCAATATGCTCTATGAAAATCTGTTTATTCTCTACTCTCTCCTTCACAACCAGGAACTTTATGTCAATATGATTTGACCTAGACGAGCTCCTGTTGTTGTTGGCATATAAAACTGCTGACTTATTGTCACAATATAACTTTAGTGGTCTTTCTATGTCATTCAAAATGCGCAGCCCAGTGACAAAATAACGCAGCCATAATCCGTGGTTGGAGGCCTCAAAACACGCCACATATTCTGCTTCCATGGTGGAAGAAGCTATGAGTGTCTGTTTAGCACTTCTCCAAGAAATAGCTCCTCCAGCTAACAGATAAATGTAGCCTGATGTAGATTTTCTACTATCTTGGCATCCAGCAAAATCATAATCAACATACCCTATGATCTCCAACTGATCTGATCTCTTGTATGTGAGCATGTAATCCTTAGTTCTCTGTAAATATCTCATAACCCGTTTAGCTGCTTTCCAGTGACTCATCCCAGGGTTATCCAAATATCTGCCAAGCATTCCAACAATGAATGCTATGTCTGGACGTGTACATACTTGAGCATACATAAGATTCCCAACAGCGGATGCATAGGGGATCTTTTGCATCTCTACAACTTCAAGTTTAGTCTTAGGTCACTGTTTAAGACTGAATTTATCTCCTTTAGATATAGGGGTATCTCCTGGTTTACAATCTTGCATGCCAAACCTTTTAAGCACTTTTTCTATATAGCCCTTTTGTGATAATCCAAGAATACCCCGAAAACGATTCCGGTATATCTGAATCCCTAAGACAAAAGAAGCTTCACCAAGATCTTTCATTTCAAATTTCTTTGATAGAAATCTCTTGGTTTCGTGCAACATGTCTATATTATTAGTGGCAAGCAATATGTCATCAACATACAAAACCAAGAAGATATGCTTACTCCCACTGAACTTATGATACACACAGTTATCAACAACATTTGTCTTAAAACCAAACGAGACAATTACTTGATGAAATTTGTAGTACCATTGACGGGAAGCTTGCTTGAGTCCATAGATGGATTTCTTTAGTCTGCAAACCATATTCTTTGGGTCTCCAGACACAAAGTTTTCTGGTTGCACCATATAAATTGTTTCATCAATGTCGCCATTGAGAAATGTTGTTTTAACATCCATCTGATGCAACTCAAAGTCAAAATGTGCAACAAGAGCCATGATTGTCCTAAATGAGTCTTTCTTTGACACTGGAGAGAAAGTCTCTTTATAGTCGATGCCTTCCTTTTGAGTGAAGCCTTTAGCTACAAGACGAGCTTTATACCTTTCCACATTACCTTTGAGTCCTTCTTGGTTTTGAATATCCATTTACAACCAATAGGCTTTGTATTTTCAGGTAATGGGACAAGATCCCAAACTTGATTGTCTTGCATAGACTTGTACTCCTCATTCATAGCATCTATCCACTTTTGAGAGTTAGAATCCTGCATGGCTTGATGGAAGTTGATTGGATCATTTTCCACCAATCCATCATTTTCCTCATGTTCTTCGAGAAATACCATATAATCATCCGGAATAGCTCTTCTCTTTTCTCTCGTGGATCTCCTTAATGACATTTGATCTTGAGGTTGTTGAGTTTGTTTTTCTGGAATATTTAATTCAATTGGAGCAGGGAGTAGTTCAACATTGTCCTGTTGAGGTTCCAAATTTGCTTCTTGATCAATGACAGGTAGTGGAACATGTACATTGTCAACAACAGTAGTAGTAGGAGTCGAAATTGATTCCTCCTCAAAGACAATGTCTCGTACCTGATTTCTCCCCCCAAACTCGACATCCTCAAAAAATGTTGCTGTCCCCGTTTCAAAAATGGACTTAATAGTGGGATTATAGAACTTGTAGCCCCTAGATCGCTCAGAGTAGCCAATGAAGTAGCTGCTTACTGTTTTGGAGTCCAATTTCTTTTCATTCGGTCGATAAGGCCTTGCTTCAGCTGGACATCCCCAAATGTGAAAATGCTTTAGACTAGGTTTTCTAACTGTCCAAAGTTCTTAAGGTGTTTTGGCAGCTGCTTTAGTTGGTACTCTATTAAGGATGTAAGCTGCAGTCTTTAGTGCTTCTCCCCAGAGTGATTCAGGTAATGTAGAATGACTGATCATACTCCTTACCATGTCCTTAAGAGTTCGGTTTCGTCTTTCAGCTACACCATTCATGCTAGGTGATCCCGGCATGGTGTATTGTGGGACGATTCCACATTCCTCTAGGAATTTAGCAAATGGTCCTGGACGTTGTTCACCGGAACCATCATATCTGCCGTAATACTCACCACCACGGTCAGACCTGACACTTTTAATTCGTTGTTGAGTTGGTTCTCAACTTCAGCTTTGAAAGCTTTGAACATATCCAGTGACTCAGATTTCTCATGAATGAGATATAGGTACCCATAGCGTGAGTAATCGTCTATGAATGATATAAAATATTGTTGACCATTCCAAGAAGCCGAAGGGAATGGTCCACAAATATCTGTGTGGATCAATTCTAAGACGTCTGAAGTTCTGTTTGCACCTAATCTCTTTTGTTTGGTCTGTTTTCCCTTGATGCACTCAATACAGACATCAAAGTCTGAAAAATCAAGAGAATCTATTATGCCATCTGACACAAGTCTCTCCATTCTCGTTTTCGAGATATGTCCTAAACGTTTGTGCCATAGTTTTGATGAATTTCCTTCATTTAGCTTACGCTTAGTACCACGTGATTCCACATGCAAGGTTACATTATATGAGGCAATAGTATCAAGAAGATATAGGTTATCAAATGAGCTTAATGAACCAGTACCAATAATATTGGAATTTAATGAAAGACTAAATTGATTATTTCCAAATGAACAACAGTATCCAAATTTGTCCAACAAGGAAATAGAAACCAAATTCCGTCTAAATGACGGTACTACAAAAGTGTCTTTCAGTTCCAAATAACAACCAGTCCCTAAGAGTAACCTAAAGTTTCCTATTGCTTCCACTTCTACCGATTTTCCATCGCCCACGAAGATGCGTCTTTCAGCATCACTTGGCTTTCGGTAGCTCAGACAACCCTGCATAGAAATACTTATGTGAGTAGTAGCACCAGAATCTAACCACCAAGTGTTTCTAGGTACTGAAACTAAGTTAACCTCAGAACAGACCAAAGCAAGAAACATACCCTTTTTAGCACGCCAAGCGTGATACTTGGTACATTCCTTCTTTACATGTCCAGGTTTCTTACAAAAGAAACAACCCTCATTGCCTTTCTGTTTCTTTTGTGCTGGACCCTTAGCAGCTTCATTATCCTTCTTTCGTTTTGTGCCCTTATCTTTAGAGGTGCTTGCAAAATGAGCACTTTCCATTCTGTCTTGCTTCAACCTGTCTTCCTCTTGCACACAGTAGGAAATGAGCTCATTAAGAGTCCATTTCTCCTTTTGACAGTTGTAACTGACCTTAAACTGACTGTACTGTGGAGGAAGTGATATTAAAACTAGATGCACGAGTAAATCCTCAGATAACTCAAGCTTCAGTGTTTTAAGTTTTTAAAGCAAGATGAGACATCTCCATGATGTACTCTCTAATGTTCCCTTTGCCTTTGTACTTTAATGAAATCAAGCTAGCTAAAAGCGTGCTTGTTTCAGCCTTATCGTTTTAGCAAAACGCTTTTCAAGTTCAGTAAGGAACTCACTGGCATTGGTCACCCCTGCGGATATTGCACCCCTAAAGGCTTCTGGAATACCTCGCTTGATGAGCATGAGACTCATGCGATTGGAGCGTTCCCACTTCTCGAAGTATTTCCTGGCATCAGGAGTACTTGCATCTGTAAGAGGAGCGGGTTGCTCAATCCTTAAGGCAAGATCCAGATCCATACATCCAAGAATGATTAACACGTTCTCTTTCCAGTCCTTGAAGTTTGTCCCATTAAGCATGGGAATATTATTTACACCAGCAGATATACTAGTAGCAGACATATTAGCTGTACAGAGAATAATTACATAAATAACATATTCACGTCATTATTCAATTGCATAAACTTTTAAATTCATACAATAGGTAAATAAAAACCCACATTAAGATACCGAACACAACATTGTTATTTAGTCTTTGGACAGAAATATCAATCTGTAAGTGGTACTCTTCGTACAAA
The DNA here is from genome assembly GCA_003290165.1 of Berberis thunbergii. Taxonomy (NCBI): domain Eukaryota; kingdom Viridiplantae; phylum Streptophyta; class Magnoliopsida; order Ranunculales; family Berberidaceae; genus Berberis; species Berberis thunbergii. The sequence goes on from QNQO01002341.1 coordinate 71,511, forward strand.
ATGAAACTGGCCTAATATTATGCCTTTCTTTGGACTGACATAATAAAAGCATGGTAAAGTAAACTTTATCACATATTTAAGACTAGGGACTATCCGGTCAAAACAATCTTCCTTTGGGCCGATTGTTTCACATGGAAGTAGCATGCTCACTTATTTAAAATCAACCAATATTTTCTAATAGTGGTTGCTTTGGCAACATATTAGTTAAATGGTGTAAATTTTAAATAAGGAACACAATAGTGATACATGAAACCAAAATTATATTCTATGTATAAATAAAATATAGCCATTAATACAATTAAAACATGGGTCTAAATAAAATATAGCCACGTTACATAGGTCCCAACACTTTAAAACAATATTACCAACAACAACAGGCCCAATAGTCAAAGTAAAATGTACTAACAGGCCCAATTATTAATAACAGCAACAGGCCCAATAGGTGAACAGTCACCAGGCCTGTGAACAGTCACTATACAAGCCCAACATTCGCCAGGCCCAACAGTGAATAGTCGCGGTCAATGTGAACAGTCGCGGTCAATGACAAACAATCGCGGTCAATGTGAACAGTAAATTTTTTCTCTCATAATCGCGTATCACTGTTCATCGCAACAGTGAAATCACGTATCACTGTTGCTCACGAAGCACTGTTCATAAGTACGTATCACTGTTCATCACAAACAGTGAAAATCACGTATCACTGTTCATCACAAACAGTGAAATCCCGTATCACTGTTCATCACGTATCACTGTTCACTGCATAAATTTTTTTTTTTTTTTATACATCTATTTCACCTTGATCCAAATTGTAATATTGTATTAATACATAATCCATAATCACTGCATTCATGCTATTCATATGAATCTATAATCATAAATAACATATAGTATTCAATTGCCTTGATATTACATGAATGTATATATATCACTGTATGAATCTATATATCACTCTATGAAACAAATAATCACAGTATGTTTTTCCTTTATAATTTCACATGGAATCAACAGGAGTTGCTCTGATACCAATTGTTGTATTTAAACTACAATAACTTAAGACTCTATTGATTCAATGGAAAAAAAAAAAAAATAGAAACATATCCGATTGATTCAAGCGTTTTCCCTTTAGTTCTCTGTTGAGAGGATACAGAAGATAATGCCAAAAATTTCTCTGATACGCATACGCTCAATCGGGGACCCATCCTAATTTATAATGCCCATAAGTTACAACCTTTCAATTTACGGGCTGTGAATTTCCAATTCTGCCCCTCATTGAATTAGAAATTACATCCTTATTTACACCATGTTATTTATTAATACATTATAGTCCAATACCCCTATTAGATCACATATTTAAATGGACTACACTTTAAGATAGCAATACACGTTATATTACATATGTGTGCCCACATTATTGGATTTGTCCAACATCTTTCACCATTTCCTTCTCAAACTCCAATTCCATAGGAGATAACCCCTTTGCCATCCACGCATCCAACATCTGCGATGACTGTTTTTGAGATTTTTTCTACGGAGAAACGGGTACATCTATCCAAAATCTCATCCAGTTCCTTCAGCAGACCTTCTTGCCCCTTGGACACAATTGTCAGAATGTATTTCGAAAAGTCTTCAGATTCCTCAGTTGCATGGCCATCCTCTTCATCACCATTGAAATCATATTCATAATTAGCAGTGGAGAGAACACGAGGAGAGAAACAGTAATGAGAATCATCTAGCTTGACTGCTTCCTCGTCTTTGAAAAGTTTCCAGTGCACACCCTCGCCCACTCGAGCAACAATAGCTAAAATATTCCAATTTTGATGCAGACAAACTATCTGTAATTCACCAGAAGCCAGTGCAATGCTTTGTTGTTTGTCAATGAGATGAAGGATTGCACCAGGGATCTTCACGAGGAACTCCTCCCTTGTGTCTTCATCATCGGGGTATATGGAAGACGAACGGGGGTTTGTAGAACTATTTGAGTTGGTGATGTTTGAATTTCGGGAAGCCATTGGAAGGATAACTATCTGCTTCAGTGTTTTCAATGGAGGAGATGTTAAATGCTTTAAGGTTTTCTTAGAGTTTATGGACTCTTTGGCTGTGGAAAACACAGTCGTGACAGCTGGCTTATTTATAGTTTCCATGCAGGAAAACAAGTGGAAAATTTCCCCAATTCTAGGTCAACTGAACAAGCTAGGTCAATTGAACAAGCTAGGTCAATTGGAATAGAATGAAGGAACAAAAGTCTTGGTGCTGAAGGATTAAGTCGGGGATTAGTGGGAAGTTTCACTAGTGAAGGAATAAAGAGTTTCCATGTGTGAAGTTTGAAAAATTCTACGCAGCCCGTTCTCACAGCCCGCCCTATGGGACGGACCCTCCCAGGCACGTGGTCCTGCGTCGTCCCTCGCACGTGCTCCTGTGTCGATTCAACAAACCGTCCAGCCAAATTTTGATTTTTTTGGCTCCAAACCCTAAACTGGTAAGAGAAATCGAAGAAACCCCATCGAATCTATTTCTCTCAAAACCCCATCGAATCCTATCTGAATCTATTTCTCTCAAAACCCCATCGAATCTATTTCTCTCAAAACCCCATCTCTCAAAACCCCATCGAATCTATTTCTCCAGACTTGTTATTTTTGTGGTTTGATCTGATTAGAGACGAAAAAAATTTGTTCTTGAGGCGTTTTGAGGAATCCCTTTGATTTGTCTCTTGTTTCCCCCGCATCCAACGGGGGTTTTGATGTTTCAGATCCACTTTGCTTAAATTTTCTTCAAAAGGTTTCTTTGATACAGAGTTTTAGATTCTCTCTTTAATATCTTTTTCAATGAATTTGCAGGTGAGGCTGTAGTTGGTGGGGAAAAGGGGAAGCAGAAGATTGTAAGAGCGGGTGGGAACAATCATCGAGCTCTTGGAGACATTCACAACCTGGTTCAGCAGCAACAGCAGAAGATCAATCGACCCATAACAAGGTAAATTTCAGTCTTTAATGTCGAATGTTTTTTTCCCATCTCGAGATGTACGGCTGACTGTTTGATGAAAATTTCTTCTTATCAGGAGCTTTTGTGCACAATTACTCGCAAATGCGCAAGCCACTGCATAAGAGAATAACATCAAGGTGAGAACAAAAAACACTTGTTTCTTTTGGTCCAATTTCTTGATCTAGTAGTTTCACAAGTGCTTGAAGCTATGAGCATGGCACTGAGATGGGAAATTGATGGTTTAGTGCAGCATATGATGTATGGTTTTGGTGATGACCCCAATGTGAGTTTCTCATCTTTATCATCAAATATGTGTACCCTGTATTTTTTTTTTAGGTTCTTCAGTTGTTATTGTTTCAATTTGTAGTTAAATTCTTAGTTGACAAGTTTGAATTTGTTGAAATTACGAGTTTGTTGCAATTTTCATGTTAAAATCTGCTAGAAATGCAGGCATATTCAATGGTAAGATGTATAAATCGGCATTCGGATGTATGATGCCCAAGTTATATTGCTCAATTTTTACACACTCAACTAATGGGATTCGGGAACCTGTGGTTAAAATTTGAGGTAGTTTAAGTGCTGCCCAATTCTTTAAGTGAAGTTTGATCATGTTTAATATGGTGTCGTTTTGATACTTTGCAGCTTTATCCTTGGAATATATCAACCGGTGTACTTTGTTTGACAATAGTACGAGCTACTGAGGTTTGATCTGCTTAGATTAGGCCATGGGCATTTGTTGCATTATGGTAAGTATGTGTTAGCTTAGGAAATGCTTAGTGTATTTTGCTTATTGTGAACTTCAGATGTATTTTGCCTAGTTGTTGAGCTAGATTGGAATGTTCTGTTTTACTTTAGGATGAAGAAACTGACTTTTAAAGTTAGCTTGGTCTGTTTTAACTTTAACTGGTTCTACGAAATTTGTGTTTTTCCTTCATTTCTTCGTAAAGCTAGTGATGTTTAAGGCGCACTTGAATCAAAATGCTTCTACTTGGCAGTCCGTGGTCTGGAACAGTTTCGCCTTCATGCTGTCTGGGTGCGGGTGAGGCTGTAATTTGCAGGTGAGTTTTAGATTCCCACCCGCTCTTACAATCTTCTGCTTCCCCTTTTCCCCACTAATTACAGCCTCACCTGCAAATTCATTGAAAAAGATATTAAAGAGAGAATCTAAAACTCAGTATCAAAGAAACCTTTTGAAAAAAATTTAAGCAAAGTGGATCTGAAACATCAAAAACCCCCGTTGGATGCGGGGGAAACAAGAGACAAATCAAAGGGATTCCTCAAAACGCCTCAAGAACAAATTTTTTTCTTCTCTAATCAGATCAAACCACAAAAATAACAAGTCTGGAGAAATAGATTCGATGGGGTTTTGAGAGAAATAGATTCGATGGGGTTTTGAGAGAAATAGATTCGATGGGGTTTCTTTGATTTCTCTTACCAGTTTAGGGTTTGATTGGAGCCGAAAATTTGGAGCCAAAAAATTGAAATTTGGCTGGACGGTTTGTTGAATCGACGCAGGAGCACGTGTGAGGGACGACGCAGGACCACGTGCCTGGGAGGGTCCGTCCCATAGGGCGGGCTGTGAAGACGGGCTGCGTAGAATTTTTCGTGAAGTTTAGTGGGAAGTTTCCCTGTATGAAATTTAGTGGGAAGTTTCACTAGTGAGAGGGATTAAGTCGGGGATAACATAAGGTTACGGGTTCAAAACCTAGTAGACAGCTTTTGATATTATTTAATACCAATGTTGTGGGTGATAACGAGCTTTGATGGTCATGATATTGGATATCCTATAAAACTGATCAGCTCGCCTTAAAAAAAATTTTAAGGCAAATATTGAATCAGCTAGAGCTTTCAAAAATATATAGTTATCTTGGTATTCCTATTCACAAGTCTAGAATGACTGGGGCTACCTTTAAATACGGTATTACTGCTAATAGCTCAGGCTAGATGAAAATGTATTTTTCATCTGTACTGACTTGGGAGAAGTTGGGATTCAATGACTAACTAAGCTCTTTAATAGGATTTTGGAAATTAGAAAAATGTCTGATTCATTGAGGCATAGCATTGTGGTACCAATTTATAAGAACAAAGGGGATATCCAGAATTGCTCGAACTATAGAGGGATAAAGCTTATGAGTCATACGATGAAACTTTGGGAGAGGGTTATAGAACAAAGACTTAGGAGTCTAACCACGATTTCGGAGAATCAATTTGAATTTATGCTAGGTAGGTCTACTACGGAGGCCATCTTCCTGTTTAGGTAAATTGTAGAAAAATATCGAGAGGCGCGTAAGAGTTTGCATATGGTTTTTATTGATCTAAAGAAAGCATATGATAGGGTCCCCAGAGAGTTAATTTGGTGGTTGCTTGAAAGGAATAAAGTGTCTCAATGTTATGTCGATATCATTAAGGATATGTATGAAGGGGTTGTAACAAGTGTTCGCTCAGTAGGCGGGATGTCTAGTGAATTTTTAGTGATAGTAGGACTACATCAAGGGTCGGCGTTAAGTCCATATCTCTTTGCTTTGGTCATGGATGAGTTGACGAGACATCTGCAAGAAGATGTACCTTGGTGCATGTTATTTGCAGATGAGACTAGTGCAGGTTTAGGTCAGAAATTAGTTAAGTGGCGAGAGGCTTTAGAGAGTAAAGGTTTTAGAATTAGCCGTTCGAAGACGGAGTATCTAGTGTACAACTTTGGGTGTGAACCAAGAGGGAGAAGTACTGCAATTGAGATCGAATGTGTTGAGGTCCCGGAGTGTGAGGTTTTTCGATATCTAAGGTCTATAATTCAAAAGAATGGGGCTATTGGAGCAGATGTAGACCATAGGATTAAAGCTGGTTGGTTGAAATGGCGAATGGCGTCAGGAGTATTATGCATTAGAAGAATGCCTGCAAGGCTAAAAGGGAAATGCTATAAGACAATTGTTCGACCAACCATGCTATACGATTCAGAATGTTGGGCTACTACGGGACAACATACGCATAGGATGGCAGTAGCAGAAATGCGTATGTTAAGGTGGATGTGTGGTAAAACTCGTAAGGATAAAATTAGAAATAAAAGAATTAGGAGATACTTAAGTGTGGCGCCCATAGAGGAAAAAATTAGAGAAAGTCGTTTAACTTGGTTTGGTCATGTGCGGAGGAGACCAAGCACGACGCCAATTAGAAAATGTTTAGATAAGCAAGTTAATGGAGGGTGTAGACGGAGGGGACGACCGTTGAAAACTTGGATGAAGACGGTGAATGAAGATATCATTGAGCTTGGATTAGGTGAGGAAATGTGAGAAGATCACATTGCTTGGAGAACCAAAATTCATGTAGCCGACCCCCCCGAAAATCTCGGGAATGGGCTTTGATGATGATGATGATGACTGACTTGGTTTAACTATTAAGCCTTTTTTGTGTTATATGATTGTGTTTATATCTTTTGTTTACCATATTTTTTTGCATGCGAACTCTATATTTGAGAGGTTGTGTTGATAAAGGAGAAGCTTATGTACAATTTACAGGGCTCCACTTCAAGGATATTAGGGTTTAAGTCTGACCCAAGTTGGCTTGGTTTGAGTAGACAGGTTTGTGTGAAGTTTCGGGGTTGGGTCTAGTTGATTGAGAGAGATCATCGCCGGTGAGAGGTAAACAGTGAGAGAGGCCATCGCAGGTGAGCGGTAAATAGAGAGGTAAATAGTGAGAGAGGTAATCGCAAGCGAGCAGTCATCACAGGCAAGAGAGATTTCTGATTTCTAAGTAAGAGAGAGGTCGAGAGGACCTTGCAGGCAAGAGAGAGAGGTCTTCGCAGGTGAGAGAAACTTCTTCTTTGTAGGTGAGCGAGGTCTTCTTCGCAGGTAAAATAGTTATTCTCCACAGGATCTTGATCGAGGTCTTCTTCACAGGATCTGGTGAGGGTGAGAGAGGTATTCTTCCTCTGGATCTGGTGAGGGTGAGAGAGGTCTGGTGAGGGTTTCTGTCTGAAATCACAAGTGAACGGTTTACCGAGTGAGGTGAGTCAGAGCTAGGGTTTTGTCTCTGGCGAGGGTGAGTGAGGTGAGCGTGTTCTGTCCAGTGATCGTCTCCGTTCTGTCACTACAAGAAATCTATCATTTACCAAGAAAATTATTGCTACGAAAATTGATTTCCTTGTTAATATTGTAGCATTGTCAATGAATAAAAAATTTCCTTGAAAAAGCCATAACTTGTTACTGAAAAACAAAATATATTTTGTAGGAAACATTCCTTGTTAAATAGGTGGCAAGAAAAATTCCCTCCAAACCCAATTTCTCGCCAAATTGATTTAACAACGAAATTATTTTTATGGCCACAAAATACTTGTTCCTTGGTAATTATGACATCATCTGGAATGAAATATTTTGTTGATGAAGAAGACTAATTTTAACAACAAATCACTTTCCTTGTTCATCCCTCTAGTAAGGAAATATGTTTTCCTAGAAAATAATCGCATTATTAGTAATGATTTGGTTCGTTGATAATGATTAATAATTTTTTCCATTAGGTTTTTTCTTGTTAAAACTCATTTATTAATTTATAGCAATAAAGTAATATTTCGTTGGGAATTGTCACACTCTTGGCAACGTTTTTTATTTTGTTGGAAACAATATTTTTTTAATGAAATCTTTGTAGCTTCATAATAAGATTTTGTTGGTAATTATAACTTTGTTCGTAACAAATTGTATTCTAGGTAAAAGCTGATAATTATTTTCATGAAAATTTGTTTTTCATTAAAGCTCACTAACTATTTTATAGGGACAAGTCATTATTTTGTTGGAAATTGGTATACTCTCTAAAAAAAATGTTTTATTTACTAACAAATTTTATTTTCCTTGTTAATATGTTACTATTTCTAAGAAAAATAAATTTCATTGAAAAAACCATAGAGTTGTCACTTTTTGTAACAAAATCTATTTTGTTGGCAATTTTTCTTTGTAAAGAGGTGGCGAAAAATATTCATTCCAAAACCAATTTCCCACCAACATTATTTAACAAGAAAATATGTCCATTTCAACGAAATTTTAGTTTGTTCGTTATAATGACGTCATTTACAATAAATTATTTCATTGCTAATAAATATTAATATTATTGACAAACATTTTCTTAATAAATGCACTATAACACTTGTTCGTGTCTCTTCAACAATGAAACTAAATTTTCTCTAGTGAATTACCACGTTTATTGCAATGATTTATTTGGTTACTTATAATGAAATTTATTTATATTTAAAGCTCCTAGCTTCTTTAAAGTGGAAAAATATCAATTTGTTTAAATTTTTTATTAGTAGCATTAATTTTATTTCATTTGAAAAATCAAATAAAATTTATTTAACAATACAACATTATTTTACTGTTAATTATAATATTAATGGTAGCAATTTAATTTTATTTCATTGGGGATATAACTAATTTCAATAACATATAGCATTGAAATACTATTACTATAATGGTGTCATTGTGAATTTTTTTCATTGCTAAAAGTGGTAGATATTTAACATAAATCTTATAATCATGAAAATATTTAGTTATAATTTATAGTGACAAAATATTATATATTGGTCTCTATTATATACGCAACAATGATTTTTTTATTGCAAAAAATGAGTAATTTGATTAAATAAGCTATAAAGCTACTTCACACAACACAATTATTCAAATAGCTCAATTGGTAGATATTACAACAGATTTTACTATAAGTCAGGAGTTCGATTCCCGTTGAGCCTAAAGATAAATATATTATATATGGAATTCTATAGTGGGGGTCTTATCATCAAGAGTGGTTTCCGACCTAGATTAGCTCGTTTTATTGAAAATAATTTCCTTAGTAATTGTTAACAGTACATATGACAACTTTCATTGATATATATTCATTTTACAAACGAAAAAGTTATTTGATAAAGGTAGTTACATTTTTCCACGACAATTTTCCTTAAAGATTATAAGTTTTTTCGAGAAAAAAATTCATAGGTAAACAAAAGTTTTCTTGCAAAAAAATAATTTGTTGGTAAAACTATTTGATTTTTACCAACGAATTTTCTTGGTAGTTGTCAGTATTACCAACACCGTGTTTCCTTGACTTATCAATTGTTTTACCAACAAAAGTGTAATTCCTTGGTAAAAACTTTTAGCTACGGGGATGCCTCCATGAATCCAATAACGAATTTTTTCCAACAAAATTTTGATTTTTGTCAAGAAATTTTTTTCTTGAAAAATGCCTTAATTGTTGTAGTGTGTAGACCACTTTGCAGGTGTCAGGACTAGTACAATTGGTTAGGAAAATCAAGGTTCAGAGGCCTTTCAAGACTTTTCTAATGGTCTCAAAACTCAATGTTCCCTTTTGAAAAGTGCCCAAATGCTTAGCATCTATATTATAGGGGGAAGGTTTGAGCTCTTGACTGTGAGGACGTGTTGCCTCCATTGCATAGTCGGGCCAGACTGTACCGCTAGCCTTTTTATTATTTTCTTTGCATTTCTTTTCAACTTCAAACTTGTATTTTCTTCGATCGATAGCATCGAACTAGTCTTGAGCAACGTCCTTCTGAACGTTCCTCCTATTGTAATCTATTGAATGTGAATGAGAGCTTTTACTGACTATTGTGCATTGTTATATTGTCTACAGATTGATATTGTGCATTCTCAAGTTAATATTTGTGCCCGTCAAAGTAACTACTCATAGGCTTACTAGTGAATTGGATAGCTAGTGCCGCACGGATTACTAGTCCGTGACAGTTGGTATCAGAGCCAGAGCTTGTTGAATGCAAACCAGGATGCAGGAAATAAATGAGCGCCTTAGCACTATGGAGGAACGACAGACCAGTCGAATGCATAGACTGGAAAGCAGAATGGACCAATTGAACACTTTGGGAGAACATATTAGTCGGTTGGATAGACTCTTTTCACTGGCAGACAGAGTGGATTCGCTAGCTGAGCACGTTGATAACTTAGAGGGACGAACAGTCGCAATGGAAGAGTCGCCTCACCCCACAGCTCAGGTGATGAGTGACTTCCAATTACAGTTGGAGGACTTATTTGCTAGGGTTGGCTTGCTCACTAAGGCCACCGGGACGACTGATCACCCTAGGATGAAAGTACCCGAGCCAAAGTCATATGCTGGGGCACGAGATGGGAAGGAGCTAGAGAACTTCTTGTTTGATCTAGAGCAGTATTTTCGCGCGGTGAACCCCGAATCAGAAGAAGCCAAGGTTACCATGGCGACCATGTACTTAGCAGGTGATGCAAAGCTATGGTGGAGAACCAAATATGCAGATATGGAAGAAGGTCGCATCCTTATTAGAACTTGGGCAGACCTCAAGAAGGAACTCAGAAATCAATTCTTGCCTGAGAACACTGATTTCTTAGCAAGGAGGAAGCTCCACACCATCAAACAGTCAGGCAATATTCGAGACTATGTCCGACAATTCTCAACTTGCTTGCTAGATATTCGAGACATGTCTGAGAAGGAGAAAGTTTTCTGTTTCATGGAACAAGCTCAGCCGCCTCTACAAGCAGAATTGCAAAGGCAGAAGGTGACAGATATTACAAGTGCTATTGCGGCAGCAGAAAGGTTTGGTGATTATATGCCCATGACTGGATCCACTTCGCTCAATCACTCCACAGCTAGAACTGGCAGTACCAATTCAAGCTCAGGGTCGAATGCTCGCTCATCTCACCAAAATTGGGGAAACTCAAGTCAAAACCGAGGAAACTATAATTCCCGCCCGTCCAACCAGAATTGGAGTTCCAACAAAAATTGGAATGCCAGCTCTAGCAACTCAAATTACAACAACAAAGGAGGGCAAAACTACTCTGGGCAGTGGAGACCATCTGCCCCTGCCCCATGCGTTCTTTGCAATAGCAGAGATCACCCAACAGGCAAATGTCCATCCAAACCAGCTCTACACTCATTAATGTCCTTGCTTCAAGCAGAACCTTCTAACCCGACCGCATCGAGCTTGAACCCCACCAACAGTGAGACCTCCCAAATGGGAGCTCTACGCAAGCTCAATGCTATCAAAGGAGAAATGTATGAGCACCCACACAAGAAGGCTTTACAATACATCGACATCACTATCAATGGGTTCCTTTCCCAAGCATTGTTGGATTCCGGAGCGACAGACAATTTTATTGCCCCAGATGAAGCCAGACGTGTGGGTCTGAACTTAGAAGGAGATGTGGGTAAGTTGAAAGCTGTCAACTCTGAGACAATCTCTATTAATGGTATGGCTAGAGCTGTGCCACTACAGGTTGGTCCATGGGAAGGAAGATCAAACTTCTTGGTCGTTCCACTTGATGATTTTAAGGTGATTCTTGGCCAAGAATTCTTCCGAGGAGCTGCAGCAGGACCATTACCTTTCATGGACTCCTTGGGCTTTTTCGGACCCAGACTACGCATTGTACCAACCTCAATTCGACCAACAACTCATGATAGAATATTGTCGACACTCCAAGTCAAAAGGGGCTTGGCCAAAGGAGAAGATACATACTTAGCTGTGGCAAAACTAGAGATTGAAGATGATACTAGCAAAATCCCTGAGAAAGTTGCCCAAGTTATTGCTGAATTCAGCGAAGTGATGCCGAATGAATTGCCAAATAATCTACCTCCCAGAAGGCTCATTGATCACGAAATTGAGTTAGTCCCTGGTGCCAAGCCACCCGCACGTAGTCCATATCGCATGAGCCCTCCAGAGCTGACCGAATTGAGAACACAACTAGATGGCTTGTTGGAGTCAGGATTCATTCGGCCCTCTAAAGCACCTTATGGGGCACCTGTTCTTTTTTAGCGGAAACATGATGGCAGTCTTCGCCTTTGTGTTGATTATAGAGCCTTGAACAAAGTCACTATAAAGAACAAATACCCGCTGCCGTTCATTGCAGACTTATTCGACCAACTTGGATCCGCCAGATACTTCATAAAACTCGACTTGAGATCAGGTTACCATCAGGTCCGCATTGCTGCTGGTGACGAACCCAAAACTGCTTGTTCTACTAGATATGGGTCATATGAGTTCTTAGTAATGCCCTTCGGCTTGACCAATGCTCCAGCTACATTTTGCACCCTTATGAATGGCTTGTTCTGTCACCTTCTGGACAAGTCTGTGGTTGTCTATCTTGACGACATTGTGGTTTATAGTGGGACTATAGAAGAACACCTACATCATTTGCGAAAAGTGTTCCAAATCCTTAAGGATAATCATCTATTTGTCAAGAAGGAAAAGTGTTCATTCGGCCAGACCCAGATCAATTTCTTGGGTCATGTTATTGGCAATGGCAAGATTCGGATGGACATGGAGAAAGTCAAGGCAATCCATGATTGGAACTCTCCTAAGAACGTGTCTCAACTACGTTCTTTCCTTGGACTCGCAAACTATTATCGTCGCTTCATAAGGGACTACTCTAAAAGAGTTGTTGCCCTGACAAATTTGTTGAAATAAGACCGAACATGGGAATGGGATAGGCAGTGTGAAGCTTCATTCCAAGACTTGAAATCGGCCGTGGTGAAAGATCCAGTATTGGCCTTGCCAGACATCACTAAGCCCTTTGAAGTACAAACGGATGCATCTGATTATGCCTTAGGGGGAGTTTTACTTCAAGATGGTCACCCGGTAGCATATGAGAGTCGAAAGTTGACTGATACAGAGTCTCGTTACTTAGCTCAAGAAAAGGAATTGCTAGCCATTGTACATTGTTTACTGGTGTGGAGACACTACCTCTTGGGATCTCAAGTTCTTGTTAAAACGGATAATGCTGCAGCAAGCCATTTCCTTACTCAGAAGATGCTAACCTCCAAGCAATCTTGATGGCAGGAAAAATTAGCAGAATTTGACTTAGTATTGGAATACAAGCCAGGGCGCACTAACAATGTAGCTGATGCACTCAGTAGAAGGGTGGACCTTGCAGTGCTAACCCATACCGGTCCGAGCCACACCATCTTGGAGAAGATCAAAGTAGGTCTACAGACCGATCCACAAGCGAAGGCGATTACAGAGTTGATTAAGCAGGGCAAAACTCGACGGTTCTGGATAAAAGATGGAGCAATACTCACAACTGGTAATCGCCTCTATGTTTCGAGAACTTCTGGTTTGAGGAAAGAACTTTTGAGAGAATGCCATGACACCCATTGGGCGGGACATCCAGGTTGGAAACGGACACTTGCATTGCTAGAGAGGGGGCACTATTGGGCGCAGATACAGGAGGATGTAATGGCCTATGTTCGAACATGCCTTATTTGCTAGCAAGATAAGGTTGAAAGAGATCGACCAGTAGGCTTACTAGAGCCCCTGCCTGTTCCAACTCGTCCCTGGGAAAGTGTTTCCATGGACTTCATTACTGGGTTACCGAAAGTGGAGGATTTCAGGAGTATCCTTGTAGTTGTTGATCGATTATCAAAGTATGTGACCTTTGTGCCGACCGGACTAACTTGCACAGCCGAAGATACGACGCAATTGTTCCTCAAGCATGTAGTGAAGTATTGGGGACTGCCCGAAAACATTGTTAGCGACCGTGATGCTCGATTCACTGGAAAGTTCTGGAAGGAGTTGTTCAAGCTCTTGGGATCCAAACTTAATATGTCGACAAGCCAACATCCCCAATCTGACGGACAGACTGAGCGCTTTAACTCTATGCTTAAGGAATACCTTCGTCATTTTGTAAGTGCAAACCAGAAAAATTGGGTGGGACTACTTGATGTTGCACAATTCTGTTTCAACTTACAAAAGAGCTCAGCTACTCACTCCAGCCCCTTTCAGTTAGTCACTGGTCAGCAACCATTGACACCACATACAGTGCTGACCGGATACCAAGGACCCAGCCCAAGAGCTCTTGAATTTGTCAAAGCCTGGCAGAAAAACATTGAAGTTGCTCGAGCCTATCTTGAGAAAGCCTCCCGTCTCATGAAGAAATGGGCTGACAAGAAACGACGAATCGATCCTTTTGAAGTCGGGGACTTGGTATTGGTAAAGCTAGATATGTTCAACAAGTATAAATGGATAGCTAGAGCACACAACAATCTGTTTCGCAAGTATGAGGGACCGGTACAGATTATTGACAAAGTAGGCAAAGTCTCATATCGCGTCAAATTACCACATTGGCTCTGTTTCACCCATCCTGTCTTCCATGCAAGTAACTTGAAGTCTTACCATGCAGATGCCGCTGATCCCACAAGAAATGTATCTACCCGAGCATTGCCTAAGCATCCTACTAAGCCAGATCGAGAAGTGAAAGAAATCTTAGCTGACCGCCTCACCAACAACACAGGCCCCGATAGAGAGTATTTGGTCAAGTGGCAGGATGAACCTCCTTCAGAGATCAGTTGGGAGCCAGTCGAGCATCTGCTGCCATACCTCTCAAAGCTGGAAGAATACTTGGAAAAGTTCGCTGCGAGGGCGTCAGCGAATTGAGTGTGGGAGAGTGTCAGGACTAGTACAATTGGTTAGGAAAATCAAGGTTCAGAGGCCTTTCAAGACTTTCCTAATGGTCTCAAAACTCAATGTTCCCTTTTGAAAAGTGCCCAAATGCTTAGCATCTATATTATAGGGGGAAGGTTTGAGCTCTTGACTGTGAGGACGTGTTGCCTCCATTGCATAGTCGGGCCAGACTGTACCGCTAGCCTTTTTATTATTTTCTTTGCATTTCTTTTCAACTTCAAACTTGTATTTTCTTCGATCGATAGCATCGAACTAGTCTTGAGTAACGTCCTTCTGAACGTTCCTCCCTATTGTAATCTATTGAATGTGAATGAGAGCTTTTACTGACTATTGTGCATTGTTATATTGTCTACAGATTGATATTGTGCATTCTCAAGTTAATATTTGTGTCCGTCAAAGTAACTACTCATAGGCTTACTAGTGAATTGGATAGCTAGTGCCGCACGGATTACTAGTCCGTGACAGCAGGTATGATTTCTTGGTCGGAGTCAAACGACCTCTTCGTAGAGTAGCTGGTGACTACGGGTAATACTGTTTAGTTTTTTTAATCTTATCTCATCAATTTCTTCCTATGATGTTTGTATGTTTCTAGTGTGTTTTAATTTGTGAAGAGATAGGGTTAGAAGCCGGAAATTTGCATTTGTTAAAAATTGATGGAAAATAATTTGGGGTTCGAGTTTAAGGGTTAGAATCAAAGTTTTTGTAGAATTGCACATGGGAGATTGGATAGGGTGTCGGCTTAAGAAAGTTATGGAATCAAGCCCCAATGCCTTCTTAGCTAATTGGAAGATCAACAATAGATAGGTTACGATGGTAAAAAGGCCAATAGAGGAGAAGTCTTTCTCTCTATTATGGTGGGTTTGGGGTCAAGGTTTAAAACTTTGAGGATGCCAGCTAATGTAGCAAGGAAGGGATGTAAACAACTCGCTCAGAATGTATAAATTATTTTCTTGCCAATAATTTTTTTGTGGATTCTTGGCAAGCTTAATAAATGAGATAGGGTAATATAATAAATGAGATCGATAAAAGTAAAAAACTATTGATGTATGAAATGTTAATGTTACTAATATAATATCCTCGTATTGAATAATACATTACTAACTACCTTTGAAACTAGGCCACGCACAAAAAGAAGACAATTTTTTTTTTTTTTTTTAAAGTTCTTTTCTCATGGATGTATAAATTATTTTCTTGCCAAGATTTTTTTTTGTGGATTTTTGGCAAGCTTAATAAATGAGATAGGGTAATG
Source organism: Berberis thunbergii (assembly GCA_003290165.1). Taxonomy (NCBI): domain Eukaryota; kingdom Viridiplantae; phylum Streptophyta; class Magnoliopsida; order Ranunculales; family Berberidaceae; genus Berberis; species Berberis thunbergii. The sequence goes on from QNQO01002341.1 coordinate 87,161, forward strand.
GGATGGGCCTGTAATGGGTCCATTGGATTTTAAAGTCCAAGTCAATGATAGCTCACTGGACAGGGCACATAAATTAGCAATGACGCGTAAAAAGTCAAGTCCAATGTTTGTTTATATTGAATAGTAATACATGGACGTTGTTTTAGATCTTAGTCAACCAATCACAAGAAAATGTAAACGCAAAACCAAATATGTAGGGTATGGAAGGAGGACCTGTTTGGCTTCGAGTGTATCTTCGCGTCAAGTTGTAAATTAATAAAGCTGATAGAGAAGTTGACGTTGAACCGTGAACTAACTGAGCCGGTAAAAGTGTTGGGTACTCTGGATTTCGACAATGCTGAAGTAAAGTTCATATGGTCGATTGTCATTAGATGCGTCTTAAAATACAAAACAAAGAAAAATCCATTCACATAATGGATTATTATTGATATTTAGTGATATTAAGTTTATAAAATTTTTATTGTAACATTATAAATTTACGTTCATTTTGATATTTCGATGTAGTAGCTGATGTGACATGCTTTTTTCATATTGAAAAGATTTATTCTACATGGCGAGGAAATGAGCGAGGAAACCAACTAGGGAAGTGAGGTGGAGGGGGGAAACTGTTCACTCCCCCTCGGGATGCGGGACATTGTTTTTTGCACATGCATCCTGAGGGAGCTGAACGGTTTCCCCCCTCCACCTCACTTCCTTCACTGGTTTCCTCGCTCATTTCCTCGACATTTAGAATTTTTATATTGAAAATGAATTATTGGTTGACACGACAAGTAACTCAAGCTCCAATAAGTTGGATTTGGGTTTGGATTAGGGGTGGGCACGGGACGGGATGGGACGAGATATACTCATCTCTATCCCATCCCGTTCATACGGGATCGGGATGGAAAAAATTTCATCTCGACCTCGTCCCATCCCAAACGGGTTCGGGACAGGACGAGATCAGCGTGCCAATCTTCTTCACTTGCAGAATTAAAGAATAAACTGCTGAACTTCTTCTTCAGTATTGGTTAACAAGCAAATTTCACAATAAAACAGGCATCAACTGACTCTTTAGGACAGCAGTCCGAGGCTTCATGCCCATTTCCTTTACTAGAAATGAATGATAATGTATTAAAAAAACTAGCAATTCTAAAGTTGCAATTTATATCTTAAAAACATCATTGGTCATATAGTCGTGCTATAACCATCTTACTATTTGGTCACATGGCTACATATGAGAGCATGAGCTCTCATTCATAGAATGCAAAACCTACCACTACCAGTTTCTTCCTTTATTGAAACTTACCTATTACCACCTCCTCCCCCTCATTCACATTATACAATATGCAAGTGGGATCCTCATCTTGTTGGCTGGGTTTGTCTCACCTCTGATTTTTCTTGGCCAAATTAAGAGTCGGTCATGAGGTTTGTCAGGGACTACTATGTGATGTCATTTCTATGTATGCTGCTAGTCTGCACAAGTCCATCAGCAATCATGAGCTTCAAGCAGTTTCGGCAGGCCTTGATATCTGCCTGAAACAGAACATCTCCATAGTCTGGATATAGAGAGATTCATCTCAAGGAGTTCAAATCATCTCCAAGACATCCAAAGCTCTATCTGGGAAACTGGGGATAGTAGTATGCATTTTTCAAAAGCTTGACAATTTGGAATAAGTGAGAATTGAACAGTATTATAAAATACAAATTTAAAGATGTGCGAGAGATTCATTGAGATGCTAAAAAAGTAAAAATGTTATATACATCAGTATATTTGTATGGGCATTCACAATTCTAAAATAAATAATTAAATATAAATATAAATAATTAATATTAATAAATTAGTTCGGGACGGGACGGGATTGAAAATCTTCATCCCATCCCATCCCATTATAGATCGGGACGGGACGGGATCAGGATGAAATTTTTCAATCCCATTAAGACTCGAAAAAATCGGGACGGGACGAGACTGGATCGGGACGGGAACGGGATCGCAGGATGGGATGCCCACCCCTAGTTTGGATTGTGTCGTATTCGTAGTAGGGAAAGCTATGGGCCACCTCTGTTGTCCTCCTAGCCATTCCTTATGCAGATGTCCCCCCTTTACCTGTCAATTTTTACCAATACTATTTCCATGGAGGAAATGATCCATAGATTTTTATTTTTATTTTTATTTTTTTACCCTTAATCCTCTGTACCTCATTTTGTTCAATTCTGACACTTGCTTTCTTATGCCCGGAACCCTGGCGATTGATTGGGAGAAAGATGGATTGTCACCAAATTTTCAAATATGTATTTTATGATTAAAACATATAAGTATTTTTAATATTTTCATGCCTAAGTATATATTTTTCAAAAAAATAAACGTATATTTTGATGAACATTCAAACAAAAACCCCAAATATTCAATAGATTCTAACTTTAAACGAGTTTAATTAAAAAAAATTAATATTTTATCATAAGGCTTGCACCTCAACAAAGAATTAGTTTACATCATAAAATAAATTTTTTTTTTATGAAAGTGATTGAAGGCAATAGTGGAGATGATAGTGAAGGTGTCTAGCGCTTAATAATTAACAACAAAAAAAAATGGATGTGAAGTGCCGATGGCACATGTAATATGTTATTACAAAAACTAAGCCCAAGCTCAATGTTATTTTATAATTTAATAAGCTCAAGTCCCAATGCCACTTTATAATTTAAAAGTGGTGAAAGTGTCTAGCATTGATTTGACTTTTGACTTTTGGTGAAGTGGCAGGAACTGTGGCAGGAGCTTCTCGAATAGGAAACCAACGACAAGGTAGGAGCAAATTACAGTTGAAGCAATAGCAAGCCCACGTGAGCTGGATAGCACTGCATACGAGCCTGATATGAATGCTATCATCACTGATATTGATATAAGACAGAAATTATTGAAGATGCTTTGCCAAAACAAGGAACTTCGTCGTTGCATCTGCAACGCCTTTTTAGTTGCCACCCAAAAGTGTTCAAATACGACTGCACTGGATAATGCCATGGCTATAGTGTTGGATATCACAAAGACATTGAATGCAGTAGTTCTTGTTAGTATGGCTGTGCCTGCCTCTGGGTCATCATTCTTGAAGCCTCCTGGGACTGTTAAGCCTGATGTGAATGTTACCGTAAGAATTAGAGTAGCAACCAGTAAGCGCACATCATTTCCTTCCTCGTCTGTGATTTGCTTCTTTCCAAACTTTAATCCACTTTGTCTCTGAATAATTCGTCTCCTCTGACTGCATGTTCCTCCAGCGTGTAAACCAAGAATATTAATGATTTTTCCTTCCTTCCAAAACATCTAACAAAAAAAATAAAAAATGAGAACATTGAAGTAGTCATTTATATCGATGAAATTATTCACATATTTTACCCTACTCTGCCTAGAATTGGATAATCTCAATTTTAGTTATTTTATTTTTAAACTGTAAAAATTGATACCTCACGTGCAATGTCTCCAACCATCATATTCTCATTGTTCATGGCATTCTTATTCACTCTTCCATCAAGAAATAGAAGTTTTCTGATCCTATCATTAGCATAATAGGCTGCAAGATGCAAAGGAGTATTCCCGTCACAGTCTGGCTCATTAAGAAGATCTTTAACCAACTTATCTGATTTCAAAATGTACTTGACAACCCTAGTTTGTTGACGCACAACAGCAACATGAAGAAAATTGTGTCCCTTATTGTCGAGCACTTCCCAACTATCTGGGCAATGTTTTGTGATGTCCTCTATTACCTTTATAGCTCCTGTACAGGCAGCACAATGAAGTGGTGTCCACCCCTCCTTGTCTTTTTCTCTAATTAATTCTGGTTTCTTTACTAACAGCAGCTTGCATATATCTGCAATGCATTGAGGATCGGCCACATCAAACAGGGTAAATAAATTGGTTTAATTGTTTGGTTAAAGTCAAACATTCGGCACATAAGAAAAACTCGAGTGAAGGGGTTTTTACCATAGTTATCAGTATCAGTATCTTATATTAAGTGACGGCGCCAGGATTTTTGTTGAAGGGGGGCGAAGTGATGAATCATAGTTAATTAACGATAATAAAATCAGGAACCCAAATTAACTCGAAAAACGAAATCACAATCCTTAACTATAACATATCTTAAATTTAGATGTTCGATACATGATAAGATATATGTTTTAATAACTATGGCATTAACAATCTGGTAAGTGCAGTGTTGGTTACCTATTTTATCAAGAAGTATGGCTGCATGAAGAGCGTTTCTGCCGTCAGGGCCTCCACAAGCTGCAGATTTACAAGTATTTAGAATCTTCTCGACCATGTCTAAAGATCCGGCCTCAACAGCCAAATAGACTGGTGTTTCACCAGCCGTATTGGCAAAATATCCAAAATCAGCATCATTGTCAGTCAACAGTTTCACTATCTCAAAGTAGCCATTTCGCACTGCCTCATGTAAAGCAGTGTCGTTCTTCTCATTAACCATCCTGGTTAGCCTTTCATCTCCACTTTCCAAATCTTTAGAATCGCAATCAACAATAAACTTGACAATTTCAACAAACCCAGTCCTTGCAGCAATATGTAGTACAGTGTCTCCACTTGAATTGGCTCGTCGCAATAGTTCCTGGCATATGTTGAAGATGTTTTCTACACATTTCATGTCTCCAAACTGTACAGCAACATGAAGGGATGTGTTCTTTCGACCAGTGATGGCCTGAAGAAGATCATTGGAAGAAAACTGCTCAAGTTTAGCACTATCTTTTGATGCTAAGGCAAGGTACAGTTTAGCATCCATTTCTCTAGTTTTTTTTTTTTTTTTTCCGTCCACTAAATATGCTCAAGTTGAACTTAATTTGATGTTTGTGTAATACGGAAGATACTAAAACTTGGTTTCTTTATGTTGAGAGTGGCCACTCTCTCTTGTTCTTCTTGAAGATGGACAAAGAACTAGTGTGGAGGAAATCAACTACAACATAAGGCCACAGTCAGAAGCTTGGATATGCTTCGTAGTATTTAAGCATTTTAGCTAAGAAGGGGTCCGCCATGACCTGCATCATGTGATATATTAGTTGTTGCAGTAGTAAAATTTCTTAGAAACAATCTGAAACTATACTTTATTGACTACCTGATCACAAATTCCACAACTAAATTTCTAGTAGACGAGTCACAGATAAAGTCGCTTTCTTTATATTTAAAAGAGCAATAGCAGCAAGTTCGTAGGAATGAGACAAAAACCTTAAGCTGTGCTATTAATACGGCCGAAAATCGGCCAAAAAGCGGTATGCGGGCTGGACCGAATCGCACAGGGCTGACTCGGTCGACTTTAAACGGAACCATTGAAATCGGTCAAAATCGGCTGATTCAGCGCTTAATCAGCTGACCTGACTCGCTGATTTGTAGGTCTTTATATATGAAAAAAAAAATCTAATCGATTTTCTGCTCCCTTTTGCTGCAGTTGACTGAAGAAGGAGCGACGCCGACAACTCTTCCTCCCTTCCTTCAATCGACTTCATCAACCTCTCTTCCTTCAATCTGAAGAAAAAGAAGTAGATCTTAACCTCTCTTCCTCCCTTACTTCAATCGGTTGCTGAAGAAGAAATCAATCAACTGCTGAAGAGATCTGTTGCTGCGGAAGAGATCAGTTGCTGCTGAACTTCCTTCAATCGACTTCATCAACCTCTCTTCCTTCAATCTGAAGAAAAAGAAGTAGATTTGAACCTCTCTTCCTCCCTTCCTTCAATCGGTTGCTGCTGAACTGAAGTGAAGAGATCAATCAAAGACGTCGAAGAGAACTGCTGCTTACTTCCCAAATCAAGTAAGCTTTCCCTCTCCTCCCAGTCCCTCTTCCCTCTCATCCCAGTTGCTTTCTTCTTCCATTCGCTTCTTTTGTTCTTCCCTCTGCTGAGAAGAGGGATTCAATTACAGACGAATTTCTAATTTGTAATGTTTTGTAAATTAGATACACATGATGTAAATTAGACGAATTTATGTTCTTCTCTCTTCTATAAATGAATTTTTTTTGTAATGTTTGTTAATTACAGACGAATTTCTAATTTTTTCTAATGTTTGCTAATCAATACACATGATGCTATACTTGTTTGAGGTTTTTTCTAGTGTGGGTCAAGTGATGAGAAAAAAATTGAAACAATATGATGATGATGTTAGATTTTTTCTAACAGAGATGAAACACATGATGTTATTATTGTTGCTTTATTTTTTGTTGTTGTTACTTGCAAGTTGCAACTTTTGACCTCTTGCTTTTATTGCTTGCGGTTCTTGCTGTTGGGGTTATTGCTATGCAAGAATGCCTAGGAGTTGCTGTTGTTGCTTTCGTTGCATTGGTTGTTCGTAAACAAGTCCAGGTAACTATATGTCTATAAGTGTTCCAACCTGCAAAATTAAATTCATTTAATTAATTAGTAAAATAATATATGACTATGATTACATATTTACACCATTTTGATTAATTATTTATTTTGTAATCTATGACTATGATTAAATTTTAAAAATATATACTTTGAAAAAATTGTTCGCATAATTCCGCTTAGTCCCACATAATTATGAAAAATCGTAATGCGGTCCTGACCGTTTTGCGACCGCTTTCCGCATTAACTGCATAGACCTTAAGGGAGATGGGTAGCAAAGATTAGGGATGGCAATGGACGGATTTGTCCAACAGAGACTAGGGATGGCAATGGGGCGAATTTGGATAAATACGTCCTCACTCATTGAGGATCGTGGATCCCCAAATCCGCCTCGAATATCCGTTTATACCAAATTTTCAAAAATCATCCCCGATCTGGACGGATTGGCGGACATTCGCCCCGCCCCAAAGGTTTGTTTAAAAAAATTTGTATTCTTCTAAATCGACCCAATCTTAAAACAATCTGTAATAATACCAAGCTTTTTTGATTCAAAACACACAATCAAACAACAAGAATCAAACAGGAATCAACAAACAGAAGAAGAAGTCGAATAGGATCAAAGAGTTCGATACAAAAATGTGTGATTAGGGTTTCGATTCATGAAGAGCTAAACCAATTGAGAGGGAAACAAATCGAGAGATGTGAAGATTGAAGAGAAGAAAACAAGTATTTGTTGGGTTTATTTGACACAACTAAATCGCACCATTAACCTGCCTGTCCAAGGTTTCTTCTGCTCCATTGAGCTTGCAAGATAATAAGAGCTCTATAGCATCAACAATAGTGAGACTTGCTTCACTTCCCTGACCACTTGGAAAAGCTAGTCTTCTCTTCTTTTCCAACTCATGATTCCACCATCCATGAAAACAAAGGGATTTCTTCTTCAAGTGTTCAAGTGGACATCTTAGACACTCGCAATGGTAAAAAGTGTTCCCTTTTTTCGCAATGCTTAATGTGCTTTTTTTCTTGAGGGGTGGAGGCGTGATGATGCATGCAACATGATGGAGACAGAGAGGTGGTGGAATGAATTTGTGTTTGAAGATAGTTTAGAATTTAGGGTTTGTATTGTTTTAAGGGTATTTCAGTAAATTTTACACAAATAGATATATGTGGGGCAAATATGGCAAAATTTGTATCCGTCCCAAATATTTGACGAATGTTGTTTGGATATCCGTATCCGCCCCGAAATTTGTTTCCAAATCCGCCCCAATCGGGGTGGGCAGTGCGGATATCCGTAAAATTTCGCCCAACTGCCATCCCTAGCAAAGATGAAGGTCACAACACAAAAGATAAGGATGTGGCTAGGCACATTCAAAACAGCCGAAGAAGCTACTAGAGCTTACGATGAAGCCGGATGTCTTCTTAGAGGATCCACACTCGTACCAACTTCACCACTCATGTCTCCAACAATTCTCCACTAGCTTTGCATATTCGTATTCGAAAAACTGCTCTAGTTTTAATCTAGTTTTGGATCACACGCTTTTAAATTTGATTTTTTTCGCTTGCTAAATATGCTTTCCACTATTTTTTGTGCCCCAAGGACTTGATTCTAAAGAGTGCTTCAATGGCTGATCATTTCCATCTAATTTTGTGCCCCACTACATACATCGTTTTTTGAATATGAACATCAACACATCAATTCCTTATATTTATATGTATACATAATTTAAGCTAAGAAACTTGAGTATGTCCTTGTATTTTATTGTTGAAACTTCAAAGAAGTTGACTTCAACTTAGTTAAGCTAGAAACAAGATTTCTTCTTATTGCCTGGCATTTCATTCTTCTACTTACAATTGAAAAGTAAACTATGCCCTCATACACACACGGGTGGGAGGTGAGGTCCATTAAGGTGTGGATGTGAATTAATGGAGTCCTTTTCATTATCAGGTGGGATTTGAATTCAAGAAATCGCGGAAATGGTGTGACTTCCTTGGTTGGTTTTTAGTTCCATTTTGTGACAGATTGTGGTGGTGGAAGGGGGAGGGCGGTAGTATTAATATACAATTATGTCAATTCAATAACCTTAAATTTATATATAGCTTCATGGAGGTGCACTGTTTCTCAAAGGAGGAGATGTTAAATGTTTTCAGGTTTTCTTAAGAGTTTATGGATTTTTTGCTGTGGAAGATATAGTAGTCACAATAAGCCTATATGTAGAGTTCCCATACAGGGAAGCGCGTTGAGATTTTGATTCATTAACTAGGTCAATGGTGCAGAGTAGGGCAGATAAGTCTTTGGTGCTGTGGAAAATATGCTATATGGTTTCATTAAGAAAGGTGAAGACCAGTGAGGGACATAGAAGTGAATAATCTAAGGCAAGTAGCCAAGTAACCCTACTCTTTCTTCCATTGCTTAGACAACTGATCAAGAAGTTTGTCTTATTTCTTTTGTTCTCGTATGTGATCTTTGTTGCTTGTTTCTTTCCAATAATAGATACTTAATGTCTGGTAAATGTAAATTCCAGGGTGAAAGGTGTTGTATTAGTAAAAGCAAATTCCAAGAATCAACATAAATTTAAAACTATGTCTCTGAACTGATAAACCGAAAGTACTGTATTTTTTTATTAATTAGTTTTTAACCTTGAATTGTCTTTGGCTTTAATAGTTAGGCTTTGGCTTACGAAATTGACTGAGTTGGACTCTAGTGTTTCCCTTTATATTCATTTTCGTATATACACTCTATTCTTCATTCTTATACGAAAGAAAACATTTGGAGTATATGTTCACTTGTTTCAAATGAAAGAAACATGACAAATTCATTCGAAAGATTCTATCATCAAATGCTTCTCTATAAACTTAAATGAGTTTGAGAATACCCAAGTTCTATTAACTTGACAACTGCAAAGTGTTCTATTAAGCTCATGTGGTTCAACAAAAAAACTAACTTTATGGTTAATAAGAAATTTTTTCCCTAGGCGAGTTAAAAGAAAAAAACAACTAGAGTATCTGCTACAATACACATGCAAACATACCTCGTTTGCTGGGCGTCCATAGTCAATGGGATCTCTTCTAGTAATTGCTTCCAAAACAACAACCCCAAAGCTATATATGTCACTCTTTTCATTCAAAAGTCCAGTATTTGCATATTCGGGTGCAACATATCTGGAAAAGTTATGTCACATTGGTATCTATTATAATTCTTTGAACCGTGGCGATTTGAAACCAATGATGCAAAAACGTACAAGGAAAAGGAAAATAACTCATTGAGTTCCACTGAAAAAAATATTACCTGAAGGCCCCCATGACACGGTTAGTGATATGGCTTTTTCCAGCACCCAATAACTTGGCCAGACCAAAATCAGATACTTTAGGATTGAAATTGTCATCTATTAAAATGTTACTAGATTTGATGTCACGATGTACCACTTTTGGTTCAACAGCCTCATGCAAGTAAGCAAGCCTGCAATGCATACTTTTGGTTCAACTACCTGTCATTGAAATGGGTAAGGGTGTTATAATAAACAAAATAATAATAAATAACATTGACATACAAAATACAAATATAAAATAGCAAACCTGGACTAAGACAGGAAGAATGTCCATGCCAAACTTAAAGCACCAAATGAAGTCCGCCCAAGCAGTCAGCTCTCAGCAACCCGAACAACACCAACGCAAGCTCTGTTTCACAGCAGCGTGCAAAAAAACCTGCAAGCCTCCCAGCAGACTTCAACCACAGCTCAAAACTGGTGTGCTAACCGCGCACGCTGAAACCCGCTACGGCCAGAAACATCACGTACAACAGACACGCTGAATCGCACTCTGTCTGGATCAACATCGCACTCTGTCTGCAATGCAGAGCACGCTGAAACTGCAGCGCACCCTGCCTGGGACACGCTCTGTGCTGCAGTGTTCGGATCATCCCTTCCCTTTCAGTTACCGCCGGATTATCTCCAGTGTTTACTGATAAAGGAGGGAGTAGCAAATTGAGTTCGGATTCAAATTAATATTCAAATAGAACATGTCCAAACACAACATCCATGCCATCGATGACATGTCCAAACACAACATGGCGTTTGTCCAACCATGAAGTCTGTCTCACATGCATTAAGAATACAAATCAATATATGAAAAACCTAAATCATTTGAAAAAGAAAATTGATAAAGGAATTATTCAAAGCTTTCTTTTTAAACAAGTTCATAGAAAGATACTAAGAAATACAATCTATAATGTTCCTGAAGGTCAGTTTCTGTAAGGTGAAATTGAAACTTTGATTGTGAATTAACTTCAACTCACTTTTACTGTGCAAATGAAGAACTGGCTCCCATTAGTATTAGGACCTGCATTAGCCATGCTCAACACTCCAGGTCCAACATGCGTTACTACAAATATTGATAACAAGATTGTGATATAAGCAAGTAATACGTGTATTTAGACACCTGAACTTTCATATTAAAAAAATGCAGTGTATGATATGATTCTATTCCACAGTCAACAAGAAATTTTGTTACCATATCTAGTGAAAACTATGAAGAGAATTAAGTATCCCCTTGAGGCATAGGCCTAAAATAAGTTTGAAATCAGTAGATCATGTCATGATTCATGCCATTCAAAAGGAAAGCTACATAAACAAATGATTTGACTACATACAGCAAAGAAGCAAAAAGAATCAGTCACCTCAAGCAATGGCCGCAACCACTCCTTGCATTTAAGTGTGCTATGTAAAAATACAACTGTTGGTCTCTTTTGTTGCTTGCTTTCTTTCAAGCTTAGTATAAGTACTGGCAAGCGTCGCCATTGCTCACTGGCTTATAAAACACACAAACAAATGGAAAATATTACAGCTCAAGAAACCTCTAGCTAGGCTAGTAGTATATTTTAGAATTCTGCAAGCATATGAACTTTTAACATTTTAAAGGATATAAGAAAAGTTCATTTTAGAAAAATTCATTTCTATCATATTAAAATATATATGTAGGTCACACATGTATTGTGCAGTAGGGCCATTGGCCACTGACTGAATTTTATCTATAAAATAACCAGTTCTAATCCGAGTGTATCAATGAACATTGTGAAAGAATGGATCCAACGTTTTTTTTTTCTCGGTTGTAGAACATGTACATGGAACGGTGGGAATGTTGTTATTAGGCAAGGAATGTAGTCTGAAAACTTCTAGGAGAATAGTTTGATTAGAAAAATGCTATTAACCGAAATCCTAATAAACACAAAATCATCATTATCTCCATAGAAGGGAAATATTGCAATTGCCCTGAATTAATAACCTGATCTTAATAAAATATTGATTAGGAAGCAAAGCACTTGGTGTTCGAGAGGTCAACTAACCAATCAAAAAAATTTATGGATTTGGTACTTACAACTGAAATTTTCATCTTCAAAACTAGAACCATAGATGCTAACTCCTCCAGGGGATTTCTTTATGGATTTGGTACTTAAGCAATTACCTGCATAAGGGGATTTCTTTATGGAATGCAAAGTTGTGACCATGTAACTATTTTTCAAAGCTTGAGTTACCTTTGAAGGTGGCCTCCGAGGTCAACCAACCTAATAAATGAAGAAAATATTCAGTTAGCAATCATGATAACTAACCAAAAATTACTTTAAATGATAAAACTCTTGTCTAGGTTGTAAGGACTAAATTATAGGCATAACAAAACTCAACAACAAAAATTCAAGAAACCAAATGTACCCTAGAAGCACATTTCAATTTAACCCTACATTTCTAACATGTTTTTTGTTTATATATCAACTATTCTGGTGTATGCCTTCATTTCATTTTGTCCTGTTCTACTTTACCACAACAAAAATGCCATAGATTCTTTTTTTTCGCACAATTAAGGCTACAGTTGTATCAATTTTGAGATCCCTAAACTGAGACCGGAAGTTACCTTACCTCATAAGGTTTGGAGATCATTGACGTCGACATCTCCACCTGAAGAAAACAAGATTTGTTCGATAGTGCCATCATCTGGTTGAGTCTTTTCAGTAAGAAGAATATCTTGAGGTAAAGGCTCCTCTTCAATAGAAACTGATGTGGATGGCTCAATAACTTGTGTTGCATTGTTCTTCAAAAAGCTATACAATGGTATGAAAATTAGTTAAGGAATAACAGGTGATGAGATGATAACAAATCATTGCTGGACAGAGCAGATAAGTTTGCAATAAAATTTAGTTACATTAAAGATTCTTGCAATATCTACAATATCAACAAGAAAGAAGCAACAATTGTAACAATGTGAAATGAAATTAGTACCTTGATGTAAAGGAATCCCAAAAGCCAAACTTATGCTAATTCTGATTGCCTCGCTCCTGCAGTGCCAACGACACCGTGCAAACAACGACATGCACTATCAGCTCCCTGCTCGACGCGTCTCCTCTCTCCCGCAGTGCCAAGGGCACCGTGCAAAACAGGGGAGAACCCATGCTGAAAGCTCCTATAAGCTTCTATGTGCTCAGTGCACATGCAGTCCAGCCAGCCTCGCAAATGGAAACTGACAGAAACCAGGCTGAGTGCACCTCGTTCCTGCGCGCATTGTGATCCTGGCAGCTGAATCGCCTACACCGCCCCTGCAGGCCAAACAGAGCCGCAAAGCAGATCCGTTCCAGAGCCTGTTTTCGAGCAGCAGTGACCCATCCGATTGCAACACAAGACTGCCCAGCCAGCCGCCTGCTGGCTGGCTGGGCAAACACGAGGATGAAGGTCATCTCCCTAATCACATGCAAGAAATGACAAAAGAACTAAATACCCACACAATTATTTTGCACAAAAAGAGATGCAATAATCAATAGTAGAAACAACAAACCTGATGACCAGAAAAGGTTTTAATAGGGTTTTTTACTCCAATCAGATTGGAGAATAAGTAGGATGCAAGAAGCAAATTCAGTTCATAGTTGGATAGAGACAGTTTGGTAAAAGTGAGGTCTCCTTCTAATCTAAATTATCCAAGTGCAAACATAATTTAAGACTGTGGATTACATTGTGCTGACATATAAACCAAACTCACAATTAGTGTTTGGATCGATCAAAGAAATGTGCCAGCAATATATAACAACCATCACTTATATATTGTATATAATATTCTTACATAAATGGTGACTGATCAGAATATGCTCCCCCTATCATATAATATTCAATCTGCAGTTATTTAGTCATACTGTGATAGTGCTTAATACTTTGACATCAAATGAGATCATTTTGGGGGAAACTAGTTCTTTCCAAAACTTCCCAACAAATAGGTTGAAAAAAATCAACAGGTTAGGTCATTGGTTTCTCTCAAATAATGTCAGCATTTCAAATTAAGTAGATGTCAAGACTCATGAGCACATTCAAAAGTTCAAATTCACTTACGCAAATTGACCCTTCGCTGGCCTCCAAAGTACAAGTTCTGGCTGGATGTTCAGGGGTACCTCTATGATCAATGCAAGCTGAAACATGTATAAATTGGAAAAAAAAATGTAACCAATAACTCTCTTCAGGGGTACTGTTTCCTATCCAGCGCTTTTGTCCATCAAGTACCCAACCACCATTGACCTGTTTTAATTCATCAATAAGAAAATCATGTTTAAGACAAATTCACCTTAAAAACAAGACCATGTTAGTTGTATATCACACATAGGGTAGAGCAGTTGGACCTTTTTTGCGTAGTGACTTCGTTAGTCACCTAGCAGTCCATTAATATATACCCGCCTGCTTGATTGATTGATCCATAAAAAATAAAAATAAAAACTATGGTTTACACTGATCGGCATTGGAAACAGAAAAGCATTAAGCATTAGCATAACGAAAAAAAATGAATAAGTTCAAATATTACCAATTGTCAACATCGCTAAAGAATGCACCACAATAAATAGAGAAAAGCTAGCATCAACTCTGGCAACCTCTGCTAGAGCAACAACACTTCCCATAATGGAGAGCCCTGGACAGCCATAACCCTGATAACATAAATTGTGAAATAGCCAATTTACAAAAACAACAAAATGGACAAAGGAAGCTGAATTACCTTGATTGTTCCACCACAAAAATTCAAAGCACCAAGTTTTGGTAAAACATGAAAAGGAAACTTCGCCTCTTCCCAGTACTAGAAACCAATGTGGCAGATATTCAATACATCAAGATAGTCAAGAAAATAACCCTTACCTTTCAACTCAGTTACAAAATAAAGCCGGTGCTAAGAATTACAAGCAACTAACATATAAACTGAGAAGAAAGTAAAACCCATACATTCCAGCATTAGTTTGTCAAAGGGTTTAATATGTGATAGACAATTTCAAAGAGAAATGATACCTTGGTCATTATTGGAGCAATTTCCTTCTCCATTGCCTCTCTGACTTTTTTTTTCTGAGGAGCTTCCCCTCAGGAGTCAGTAAATCATCAAAATGATAATAATCTGAAGCTGCAATTTCAATGCATGGAAACATAAGGGTAGGCTCTTAACCAACAGGGAAATACAATTATTCCTACATCGACATATTCCAAAATCTAGATGAAACATTGAGATGGTAATCACCAATTAGTTAGATCCTTGTTGGAGCATTCAGATATCAATATATAGTTATGGTAGTGTATGGTATTGGTAGAGAATAAAATGGCTGCTGGTGTCGGACTTGTAGGCGAAAAAAATTTAATGAACTAGTAGAGAATAAAATGGGACATCAACTATGTAATAACACATGTTAGTTTCAGTTGCCCAGTGTATTTGATATAATGGGAATGTAACAGAACTATGAGCAATTCATCAATAACTTGAAAAGAAAAAGTTAATTGTATAGATATTAGTTTTAAAAATCAACTTAAAAGACCTAATAAGGCCAAAAACAAAAATAAGTTTAGA
This sequence comes from Berberis thunbergii, assembly GCA_003290165.1. NCBI lineage: Eukaryota > Viridiplantae > Streptophyta > Magnoliopsida > Ranunculales > Berberidaceae > Berberis > Berberis thunbergii. Next base: position 102,329 of record QNQO01002341.1, read on the forward strand.
CCTTAAAAGACCTTTATCATGAACTAGGCCAACCAAACTTTCAAAATCCAAATTGCAACCATAAACTTGTAAGCAATAAAAAAAACCATACCCGGCTGACTCTAGCCCAATCCCCTGTTGAATTGCAGCACACCATCTGTGTGCTTAAAGTTTTTTTACTGGGAGGCAACATAAAAAGTTTTTAGATTATAACGATAATCAACAAAATTGCTTCTCCGAAACTAAATTTAGTCATACAATTGTATTAATAGAAATGTCTTGAAAACAAATAGTAGTTAAACTACACATCAACAGCATTGGTACTGTTTAACAAGTGCATTTAAATATCACCCTGACTTCTTTTTTTTCATTATCAGTAAGACTAGCCAAGAAGAAATTAACAATGAAGAAACTGAAATCAAATAAAGAGGAGCGAGCAACAAAAGTAGAGAACAAACAAATTCTATACTTTAAGTAGAGAGTGGAACCACCATACTTACTGCATAAAGCAGGACCTGGCCATCATCCATTGTTTTGAAAGACATGGATGCCTCTTTGTGCTGCAGAGATGGAAGGGAAGTGTCTATCAACTTAACCAATAAGCAATGTACTAAACAATAAAATTGACTAGATAGAATTCTCCCTTACCACGACAGATGCTATACCAGGAAAAAGACCTGAACAAATGACGGCACGAACCAGAGACTGGTTATGGCTCAAAGTATTATTTGCACTGGCATTCTCATCTAACAAACCAACATCTTTTAAGATAAAGTTAAATTGCTTCCTAAGAGAATGGATAGTCTGAAGAGTCTGAGCAGAGAGAAAATTCCTCCAGCAATATTCATATGCAGATCCTTCCCTCTCTGCATCTTTCCATCCTTCATAAGCACGAACAAGGGCCATATGATCACTATAGTCCTTTGCAGAGAATCTTGATTTTGCAGTTCCTGCAAGCTGAATCAGGAAATAGATGTCAGACTTTGTTTGTTTGTCTCGCCTCTTGACATGTACATGGGGTTGTTGATGGACTGTCTAGAGTGTATGATAGGAGTTAGATAGTTGTCATTTTGAAATTTTACATGTCTAATGTAGAGGGGCTCTTCTAGATAAAATTTATTAGTAAGAAAGTTGATAGATTTTTTAATTAAAGTATTATTATAAATATGATGGATTTTATTTATTTATTTATTTACATAAATATATGATGAATTCATCCATTGAGTAGGCCTTTCAACTGCAAATGAAGATATGAAAACAATATACAGCACCAATGAATTAATCTTCGTATCAGTCACTTCAGAAATTTATATCAAGTGTAGATCTCTTAGATGCGCACAAGAACAACCACTCAATCATAAAAGGATATACGTGAAAAATGACCCTTTCAAGGAGTTTTCATCTGAAATTGAACCCACGTGGTTTACAACTTAAAAGATAAGAAGCTAAGAAGGAATAGATACCTTTACTTATCCAAATGTTACTCTATTTTGATATCAATATTTTTATCCAAATGTTACACATAAATATGAAAACTGTTGTTTGCATAAATTTAATATGAAGGTTCTCCATGGGACTGATATTGTTTACCATAACTTAAACTACTTCTTTAGGAAACATGAAGGTTCTACATAAAAACTACTTCTTAAATTACTTGTTTACCAGGGGACTGATATTGTTTACCATGACTTAAACTGTGCTGCTTGGTTGTTTGCTCCTATAGCTGCAGCCTTCCACCCACCATAGTTTCCACTGGGATCACTCATGTATAGCTGGAAGCCAAAGTTCTTGTCCCATCCTGCAAGTAGAAATGAAACACCAAATGAGTTAACCATGCCATAAGCAAACCAGGATTTAAGTTGAAGTAAAGCTTACCACCTTTGTCAATGGTATTCAAACATATCAAAATGTGTGAAACAATGATGCCAACTACAATAACACACACACACACACATCTATCAGAATTCCATAAACAAGCAGCTAGAAAACCTTAATTTGTTTCCCTCACCTCACACATCAATATCAATAACTACAACTACAATAACACACACAAAGACACAGAAAAGTGATTTTTAAATTCAGATTGAAAAGCAAAGGGAGGTAATGCAGTTTGGATGATGCAAGAAAGTAATCGGAAATAGATCGAGAGAAAGAGAGTATACCTAAAGGAGAACTTCAGTAAGGTAGAGGTTTGTAACTCAAATGTATTTCCTGCAAAGTGGAAATATAAAACTTTACTTCTTTCTCAAAAATAAATAAATAAATAATCATCAAATATTATTGAATAAATTGTGTGTATGATAAATATTATTGAATAAATATTATTACTGTGTGGACACTGACGGTATTCAATTGCAATTCGAATTCAATTCTCTGAATTGAAATTCTAGTGCAAGCATTCCAAATTTTGAGTTCTCTTCAACACCTGCAGGGTCAGCACATATACTTAGGGGAATAACAAGTCCAATACACAACCTAAATAGCAAAAACACTCAAGCATGAAGGCTTTCTTCCCACAAAAAAAATGTTATATTCTAAGTAGCAAGGCAGCATAAGAATCTTGAAAGAGTGTATGACTCTTGGAAATATATTATTTTAGTGCATAAAAAATTCCCAAGTTTTGGACAATAAAAACTAAAATAATGGGGGAGAAATCACTTGATTCCCCCCAGATCCCACAATCTCGACTAATCTTGTTGTAGAAGTCCCTAACAAGGCTATCTAAATATGAAACCTTAAAATACTAGAACAATAACAAAAATTTGGATGAATGATGACAACTGCAGTGACTGAATTTAAATAACTCACAAGATTTGACAACTGAATGTGGGAGACTCTCCCCTTTAAAAAAGTTCAGCCTAAACCTAAAGAACATAGCACCCACTTTAAGAAACTTCACAAGCAACCCACGAAAATTGACTCACTTGAACAATGAACTCTCCGTCTTGCAGCTTTTGAACACCATCTTATCCAAAATCCATTATACAACAAGTTAGTTTTTCTAATTGAATGAAGAAACACTTTCAATCAAAATGCCAATCCATTTACTAAACCAAAAGTAGTAGTATAAGTAGCAGTAGTAAGCAGCCAGTTGATTGAATTAACTTTTGCTCTGTATGTTCATTTCGGGGAGCTTTCAAACATACTTAAATAACTTGTAACATGTATCTTGTTCATTCATAAAAATTTAAGCTTCACAACAGGGGAAGTTAAATACCACATTTCGGAGAAGTTCAGTCTATACAGAACATCAGTCTCCTTATGAGTTTCTTCAATGGAGGTGACAAACATATAGTCAATTACAATTCTTTGAACAGAATAACAATAATCAAGTTTCTTCTCATTAGCTTCTTTAACATCTGTCAATAACACTAAGTAAAGAGATGAAAAAACATTAAAAATAACAGCTATATACCCAAGAAAATGCTAGGAAAATCTACACATGGTGCAAAGAAAAATTTAGAACAGAAGCAAGTTGATTAAACAGTAAATTGATACCAGGAGATAAACACATTTGAAGATCTTAAATGGAACCCTAAAATGAAAATGGAAGGAGGCGAAACCAAACCGTGAAATTTTCAAGCTCTCTCTGACTCTGAAGCTCTCTCCTCCTCGATCTCTCCTCTGCGCCAAACCTCTCTTTGACTTTGATTTTCTCTCCTCCTTGATCTCTCCTATGCAATAGGTCGAAAATCTCTCCCAATGACCGCGCAAACTCTATTATTCTCCCCAATTTTTTTCGCCAAAGCGGGAAACCAGTTTTCACCAGAGCGGGAAAGGTGTTTTCGCCAGAGCGCGTAAGTCTCCCTCCACGCATGCAGCCCACGTGCAAAACACTTAGATTTAGCAACGGTTTTCGGCCGTTGCCCCCTATAGCCATGGTTTTTAACCGTGGCAAATTAACCCACGGTTTACAGCCGTGGCCATCTTTAGATTTAGCCACGGTTTTAGGCCGTTGGCCACCATATCCATGGTTTTTGGCCGTGGCCATTAAACCAACGGTTTAGAGCCATTGCCACCACACTTCCACGTGCAACACACGTGCATTTTAGCAACGATTTTAGGCCGTTGGGCACTATAGCCACGGTTTTTAGCCGTGGCAAACACACCAACGGTTTAGAACCGTGGCCAAGCCTTTTTTAGCCACAGTTTTAGGCCGTTGGCCACTATAGCCACGGTTTTTTGCCGTGGCAAATAAACCAACGGTTAAGGGCCGTGGCCACCTCCGTGTAGCTAAATAGGCCTTTTGGTGTAGTGCACTTGCAAGTTGAGGAGGAGATACAAAGTTTGACTCAACCTTGTTGAAGAAAACCAAACTTTCCACTTGCTTGCTTGCAGCAAAGATGAGAAATGGCGATGGCGACAACTTCGACACTTCTGATTTGACAAAAAAACCTTCTTGCAAGATGAAATTACGAGACTGGTGGAATCGCCATAGAAGGTTTCGGTCTTGTTCAGATCATCACATGGGTGTGGTGGAGATAGATTAAGATGCAAACAATACAGTTATGGTTATAGTTTTTTGTATGATATTATAATATTTGTGTATATGAGAGACATGAAATTTTTTTTTAATTCTATGGAATTATCAAGAGAAATAGGCAAGAAAAAATGGAAAGAATTCTCTATAAATGAATAATTGGAGCCTTGAAACTCTCTGTGTTCATCTGCCATTTGCTTTCTCTTTACTACTTCACATTCTCTCTCTTTTATTTTATTTGTACTTTCTCTATCTCTAGGTTTTCCTCATTTGCAAACCAAGCTTCATTTTATTTTTTTTCTTTCTTTGTAATTTTGACATATTCCGTTTGTGCTAGAGCCAACTCGGTTGTATGTAGTAGCAGAAAATAAATAAAATAAAAAGGGAAAAACTAAAAATAACCAAACCGAAATCGAACCGATCAGTTCGGTTCAGGTTTGGTTATTTATTTGATAAATGTGAAAATCGAACCGAGAACCGAATTCTTTGTTTGGTTTGGTTTTGGTCCAACTTTGAACCGACCAAACCGATTAACACCCCTAATAAGTGATCGGATAAATGGGGTTTGGCAAAGTTAGACAAAAATATAATTTCTATATTCTAAGACAAAAATATAATTTCTCTCTTCTTAAATGTTTCTTCATTCTTTTTCCTATCCCTTTTCTCTCATCTTTCGTATTAAAGTTCAAGGTTAAAAATCTCGAAGCTAAGTAACATTGGAAGTTTAGAGATTCTCCTGTTCAATTTGGTTTCCCACATATTTGCCTATTTGTTCTCATTTGGAATCTCTTTTATTGTGCAAGAGCCTTATACTTGTTGGAGATGTTGGCTCGATTTGAGCGTGCAATTATTCGTACGTGGGGTAATGGGGTCTTTTGAGGGCAGTAAAGCCCAATTAGTAAAAACCTCATGTCCAAACATTGTGAGGTGGTTCCAAGGGGCTTCATCATCTTCACCCGCAGACCCAACAATACTAATGCTTTTTATTGACATTCAAATTAGTCTGAAACACGTGACATGCTTTGTTTTGTTTTTGCTAGTAAGCACCCTTTTGGTACAAGGAAAGTGAAGAGACTCATCTTTAGAGAAGCATCCTCAAAGAAGATCCTTCAGTGAAACCTCTAAGGTAAGTTTGTTCCATGGATTTGCTGGAAACCATCCCACAAATTCTCTAATGCACAATGGATATCTGCAAAGACTGCACATCAGTTTTCAAATATTGTCGGTTGGGTAATATAGCCATATGATCTTTACAATAACCCTAGAACCAGGTTGCAAAACCTGGTTCCCTAATATTTTTTAAATTTTATAATGTTTTGATTTTATGAAGCTGAGAAAGTGCATAAACAATTCAAAAATGTTATCACCAAAATCAAAATTTGCATTGGGTTGTGAATTAAATTAATTAAGCTAGAAATTTCAGGTCAGATAACAAATTATTGAATATGTGACTGGAGGACAATGCTTGTACAAGTTAATGGGTAAAAAGTGTAAAAACACAAAAAAAAAGGCCAAAAAATGCTAGCAAACATGGTTAACCAAACTTACTCTATTGAATAAGCATTTTGATAATATGCAATAAAAACATCCATTTTATTAAGGGCCTTGAGGTGTAATTCACCAATTTGTAGAAATATACAGCTCAAATCATATAAATAGTTTTAGGATATCTCGATAGGAACTAGAACCAAAAACACACCCACTAACATACAACAAATAGTATTTACAACATGATGTGAGGTACAAGGCTAGGATTTAAATTGAGTTACTAATTGTCGTGTTATTTCTCTTATTTGAATTATGGTGTATTATTAAAGAGAACACTATAATGGCCACAAATTATATAAAATAAATTATCATGATTCCTCCTCAACTCCCGGGGCTTCCGAAGCGGTTGTTAGCACTGCGCCCGCTTTGCACCCACAGAAAACCTAGAATCAAAACCCATACTAGTCTAGCTATTAACCCCCGAAAATGCTAGGAAATTAGGTTTTTGCAACTATGGTGATGTGGCGTAATCTTGAAAGAATGATGAAATCTCCAAAGTGTTTGTGTTTTTCGAGGTTGTAGAAAACCTCCTCTGATGTTGCCATATCATCTTTGTTTGCAAACCTGGCTGCAAAACCTGATTCCCCAACCTCACTCTAACTGACTCCCCACCCTCACTCTACCTTGCCAAGAGTACATGCTTCGCATACAAATTCTGGAACCTCGATAGCTGGCAATCCACCAACCATGCTCGTTCTGGATAAAAGCTTAAGACCAATTTAAATGTCCGAGGCGATATGTAGTATAGTGTCTCCACTTGAATTGGCTCGTCACAATAGTTCCAGGCATTTGTTGGAGATATGTTCTACACATTTCATATCTCCAAAGTGTACATCAACATGAAGGGATGTGTTCTTTCGACCAATGATGGCTTGAAGAAGATCACTGGAAGAAAACCGCTCAAGTTTAGCACTATCTTTTTATGCTAAGGCAACATACAGATTGGCATCCATTTCTCAAGTTATTTTCTTTACCCGACTTACCAACTAGCCTAGTATGTTACTTATATATCCAATATTTTTTTCATAGGAGTCCATCATGCAATCAACATAATTTATCTTATTGATAAATTCATGTCTTACTCCGTGGATTCGAGGGAACAAGAGAACAATAGCCTGACAAATATTTGATTGGTCTAATTCCGGTGCCAATTTAGGCGCCAACAAATAGAACTCATCATAGATTTGATAATTGATAAGGTGAATACCCAGTCCATTCAATGCTAGGCATAATGAGTATAAGGACCTAAAAAAAATCTCTTTTCGTCCTATGAACTTTAAGGTGTATGAAGTTTCATATTTGACGTTTTGGGCAGAGTGATAGAGACTTCATTTAACTTAGGTTGATCTAGGCCAGAGGCAGACCTACATCAAGGTAACTCTTCTTTGAAACACTTTAGTATTGCTTCTATACAGAAATCCAATACTGAATCAGAGCACGTGGAGCCATCTCGTTATCTTTCTGTCAAGAAAAAATATGGCGGACTAGCTGATATTGATATCAGTTGATGAAAGAGAGTTACGAAGATTTGCTTACAAATATAGGTTACAATCTAGTTGACCCTTGGTTTATAATTGACTTTGGGAAATTACATTATTACGCGAGAGCAATGGTTGTTGATACTCAGTAGTAGATAAATAATAACTTGTTCACAACTTCACGTTATAGTTATACATAGGGGTGGGCATCCCATCCACGATCCCGATCTAGCCCCGATCCCGTCCCGATTTTTTCGGGTCTTAATGGGATTGAATAATTTCATCCCGATCTCGTCCCGTCCCGATCTAGAATGGGATGATGAAGATTTTAAATCCGCCAATCCCGTCCCGTCTAGAGCTAATTTTTTAATATTTATTATTAATATTTATTTATTTATTTATTTTTATTCATATAAACTTATAGATGACTGACAGAAACTCATGGTGTTTGCATTTGAATCCTTTCTGGGATCTTCAGCTTTTGATGTTCAAGATTGCATTTATTTTATTTTGGGTTTTATATATTATGTAATGTCGATTTAGACTATATATGAATGTCTCTTGAGGCTATCATTTCTGGGTTTATCTAACGTTTCAAGGAGAAAACATATGAAAACAAAAGCAAATTGAACTCTCCCAAACATCCCAACTAGATTAGCACTTGAGAGAGGTTTGCAATCAATCACGTTCTAGTTACGTATACAATGTTATAAGCATCTTGAGAGACATATTCAGACATGTCTTTTTTTTTATCCATTATTAATTTGGTTTAAGACTAAAGCCTGCTAGGTAATATGCTACTCACCCTCGGGCAATAAGAGTTATCTTGTAGTGTCAGAGAACGTATATTCAAGAGCTGATCTGGTTTACGAGACCTTGGGTTTTCCATGGGGTCGCCTCTATATTGGTGGGTATTTCACTGTTTAGGTGTTATCCATAACTATTTCCAAATTCCTGCAATTTGCTTGTAGGTTTAAGAAAGTTATTTTTTACTCTCTATATCTAATTATAAGAAAATTATTTTTCATGCTCTTATATGATGATAATCTGCGCATAGGGATGGGTATATCTCGTCCCATCCCGTCCCGTGCCCACCCCTAGTTATACATGACCCTCAAAACTTAGAATTATTTGTTCCTCTCCGCCTCTCCCATTTGGTGATTTATAGTCAGTACTGTATCCATCAATTGTCATACAAGTTGTGTTAGACAAAAAATAAATAAATACAAATGATGCAAAAGAGATAATAATTAGGTTAAATTGAACATGTGCAAATCAAAAGCATCTAACTTTTATTGATTTATTCGTTTTTTTAAAAGATAAGTGTTGTTATATTTGGCTAATGTCTGATACTAACCATGGTGCATAAGCTTGGGTAATATCCATTGATTTCTTCTAGCTCTAAAGGTATTATTGCTGCATCGTCACCTTTAATTGAAATTTTTCGGAAAGATAAATAGCATATACGTTTAAAATAAAAGAAAAGAAAGGAAATAAGAAGATCTTGAATTTGAATCTTTTACACTTTAAAATCTCTCTCCAAGATGTCAGATACGTTCATAACAAAGATTATAATGCTTATAGGGTCGATCCTGAGATTTTAGAGGCTCAAAGCAAAATCAAATAATGTGGCCCTGTGGCCATGTATTTGTTTTGAAGAGGCCCTGGTAAAAAAAAAAACAAAAAAAACAAAAAAAAATAAATGTACAAGCTTAGTGATTAGCAAGCAGAATTTTCAATGGTGAAAAATTAAAATCGAAAACAAAAATAACCAACCAATGAATAGTAGTACCCTAGTGCTGCACATCTCACCAACCTATCGTGTTTTGTGATTTGGGCTTTGTCTTACATCAAAGCTACATATCCTCGAGCCCCATCATCGAAGGGAAAAGGGGAAGGAATTGACTTAAGAATCTATACAAACAAGAAAATAGTTAAATAGGTATATTAGAAAAAAATGATTTTACTAATTTGGGAAAATTCTTTTTAGTTTTTATTGTAAATTAAGAACACAACATAAACATAATTAAATGAAAATTATATCATTTTAGCTCCTTTTGAGCTGAAATTTTGAGAAAAATCAACACCGATATAAAAACAATGTATTAGACAGAAGAACATATGAACGAGATATGAATGTCGTCATCATCAAGAAACATCATTGAAGCTGAATTTCGAACCTATTGCAAAGTTTTTCCTCCCTGCCAAGTTTTCTGCATTTCATTATTAACCTCTTGGTACTCCCTTTTCTTAGTTAGTTTCGCACGTAAATTTATTTATTTTCAGTTGACTACTTATAAAGAGGCCAGTTAAGCTCCGCCTCAACATGCTACCACCTTACAGCGCGTACACGAGATTATTGGCCGACGGATATGTCTCAAGTAATGACATTGTCTCAATTTAGACATCTGCCGCACCTGGGTGTGGGGTTTTTACAAATTGGATGTACCGCCCAAATGCCTCGTCGCTATTGAGTACTGTCGAATCATTTATTAACTCATATGATGTTGCTCCTTACCCGTTGTGAGATTAAAATTTGCATGCTCACTCGAACCAACATCTCCAACACTTTCTAATTATTTTTATAAACTATTTACTTTTGTGTTGTATGTGATTTGCGTGATTTGCTTTACCGTGGACCTTATAAAGGATTTGAAGTTTATGGACTCCCATTTTATTTATTATTTATTTATTTTGGAAGAAACTTTTTAGTGCTATATTTTGTGAGATTTACTTGAATATGAATCATCTGTTTTATTTCTCCAGGTTTGAAAAATGTCCAGAATGATTTGGAAGTTCCATATACATATTAAGGAACGGGAGGAAAATTGTAGAGAGTCAATGTCCCATTAGGGCATGTAATAATTGGGTCAGTCCATATATAAGGCCCAATAAAATTAAAATCCCATCAGAATTAGATGATAAGTTTTCTTTATTTTAATAATGGCATAATCAAAGTTGTAGCAGTTTAGTTTAGTTTAGTTTTATTTTGAGGATTATTACTGTAATTTTTCACTGTTTCAGTTCTTAGCTTCCGTTGAAACTCAACATCACTTCATCTATTTGATTTTATACTTTCCTTAATAGTACCACAATAAACATCGCATAATTTATTTGATATACGGAATATACATGCATTTTTTAAAGGACAACAATTTAAGGGGTTGATTCACTGATGACACTATCGGGCCAAATACACATCTCAAAGCATATAAATATTCCTAGATAGCTTGTATGGCAATGAGGCACAAAACACGCCCACTAATACACAACACATGGTGTAAAGCTTGCTGGGAAATGCCTGGGCAGGATCTAGGAGAAAATGTAGAACAGCAGTCAAAATGGATTCTTTAGCTTTTTCTACGACAGCAGCAACTATGGCAGTTGATTTTGCAAGCGCAGTGGCATTAGTGGGATTGGCTGCAGTTTTTGCTTTTGCTTTTGCTTCTGCTTCTGCACCAGCTCTGGCTGCTGAATTTGCAATAACAATGGGGTTGATGACCCTCAGTGGATTAATTGCTCTACTCGTCTTATACAAGGTCCAGGTTGTCCCCATTGCGTACCCTGCTGCAAGCATTGCTTCATTTGTTGCCTCACCGGCCTTATTGCCATATCTGTGAGTAACAAGTTCAGTTGTTACTATTGTTATTTCTGACATAACTTTCTTCCCAGCTACTTTAGCGGCATAAGAAACCTTGTCAAGACCGTCCAGAGATGCAATGACCACGTCCCTTTGGAGAAAACCAACAACCTTATTTCCCATGTTTGTATTCAAAATAGAATTAGTGGCGTACCCGGAGATCTTCTGAACCCAAGGGAAAATTAATCCTTTTGCCACTTCTTTTGATTTCTTTGAGATCTTCTTGGCTCGTCTTATTTTCTCCAAAGTTTCAGGATTGACCTCGGATTCCTTTGCATATGGAGCTATTCTCTCCCTCAAGAAATGTTTACCCCATGACAACCTGTTGACGGTTATGTCACCTGACCTCAAGATCCCTTTAACCATCTTCCCTGACCCCTTCGCAATCATTCTTGCAACCCTCCCGCTATAATCCTCTTCATTTGGAGCCATTTTAATCCAATCGTCGGTAGATGCATCTTTCACCATTTCCTTCTCAAACTCCAATTCCATAGGAGATAACCCTTTGCCATCCACTCATCGATTTTTTCTACGGAGAAACGGGTACATCTATCCAAAATCTCATCCAGTTCCTTCAGCAGACCTTCTTGCCCTTGGACACAATTGTCAGAATGTATTTCGAAAAGTCTTCAGATTCCTCAGTTGCATGGCCATCCTCTTCATCACCATTGAAATCATATTCATAATTAGCAGTGGAGAGAACACGAGGAGAGAAACGGTAATGAGAATCATCTAGCTTGACTGCTTCCTCGTCTTTGAAAAGTTTCCAGTGCACATCCTCGCCCACTCGAGCAACAATAGCTAAAATATTCCGATTTTGATGCAGACAAACTATCTGTAATTCACCAGAAGCCAGTGCAATGCTTTGTTGTTTGTCAATGAGATGGAGGATTGCACCAGGGATCTTCACGAGGAACTCCTCCCTTGTGTCTTCATCATCGGGGTATATGGAAGACGAACGGGGGTTTGTAGAACTATTTGAGTTGGTGATGTTTGAATTTCGGGAAGCCATTGGAAGGATAACTATCTGCTTCAGTGTTTTTCAATGGAGGAGATGTTAAATGCTTTAAGGTTTTCTTAGAGTTTATGGACTCTTTGGCTGTGGAAAACACAGTCGTGACAGCTGGCTTATTTATATGTTTCCATGCAGGAAACAAGTGGAAAAATTTCCCAATTCTAGGTCAACTGAACAAGCTAGGTCAATTGAACAAGCCTAGGTCAATTGGAATAGAATGAAGGAACAAAAGTCTTGGTGCTGAAGGATTAAGGTCGGGGATTAAGTGGGAAGTTTCACTAGTGAACGAATAAAGAGTTTCCATGTGTGAAGTTTGAAAAATTCTACGCAGCCCGTTCTCACAGCCCGCCCTATGGGACGGACCCTCCCAGGCACGTGGTCCTGCGTCGTCCCCTCGCACGTGCTCCTGTGTCGATTCAACAAACCGTCCAGCCCAAATTTCGATTTTTTTGGCTCCAAATTTTTGGCTCCAAACCCTAAACTGGTAAGAGAAATCGAAGAAACCCCATCGATATCTATTTCTCTCAAAACCCCATCGAATCCTATCTGATCTATTTCTCTCAAAACCCATCGAATCTATTTCTCTCAAACCCCATCTCTCAAAACCCCATCGAATCTATTTCTCCAGACTTGTTATTTTTGTGGTTTGATCTGATTAGAGACGAAAAAATTTGTTCTTGAGGCGTTTTGAGGAATCCCTTTGATTTGTCTCTTGTTTCCCCCGCATCCAACGGGGGTTTGATGTTTCAGATCCACTTTGCTTAAATTTCTTCAAAAGGTTTCTTGATACAGAGTTTTAGATTCTCTCTTTAATATCTTTTTCAAATGAATTTGCAGGTGAGGCCGTAGCCTGGTGGGGAAAAGGGGAAGCAGAAGATTGTAAGAGCAGCCGTGGGAACAATCGTCGAGCTCTTGGAGACATTCACAACCTGGTTCAGCAGCAACAGCAGAAGATCATCACCCATAACAAGGTAAATTTCAGTCTTTAATGTCGAATGTTTTTTTTTCCCATCTCGAGATGTACGGCTGACTGTTTGATGAAAATTCTTCTTCTTATCAGGAGCTTTTGTGCACAATTACTCGCAAATGCGCAAGCCACTGCATAAGAGAATAACATCAAGGTGAGAACAAAAAACACTTGTTTCTTTTGGTCCAATTTCTTGATCTAGTAGTTTCACAAGTGCTTGAAGCTATGAGCATGGCACTGAGATGGGAAATTGATGGTTTAGTGCAGCATATGATGTATGGTTTTGGTGATGACCCCAATGTGAGTTTCTCATCTTTATCATCAAATATGTGTACCCTGTATTTTTTTTTTAGGTTCTTCAGTTGTTATTGTTTTAATTTGTAGTTAAATTCTTAGTTGACAAGTTTGGATTTGTTGAAATTAGGAGTTTGTTGCAATTTCAAGTTAAAATCTGCTAGAAATGCAGGCATATTCAATGGTAAGATGTATAAATCGGCATTCGGATGTATGATGCCCAAGTTATATTGCTCAATTTTTACACACTCAACTAATGGGATTCGGGAACCTGTGGTTAAAATTTGAGGTAGTTTAAGTGCTGCCCAATTCTTTAAGTGAAGTTTGATCATGTTTAATATGGTGTCGTTTTGATACTTTGCAGCTTTATCCTTGGAATATATCAACCGGTGTACTTTGTTTGACAATAGTACGAGCTACTGAGGTTTGATCTGCTTAGATTAGGCCATGGGCATTTGTTGCATTATGGTAAGTATGTGTTAGCTTAGGAAATGCTTAGTGTATTTTGCTTATTGTGAACTTCAGATGTATCTTGCCTAGTTGTTGAGCTAGATTGGAATGTTCTGTTTTACTTTAGGATGAAGAAACTGACTTTTAAAGTTAGCTTGGTCTGTTTTAACTTTAACTGGTTCTACGAAATTTGCGTTTTTCCTTCATTTCTTCGTAAAGCTAGTGATGTTTAAGGCGCACTTGAATCAAAATGCTTCTACTTGGCAGTCCGTGGTCTGGAACAGTTTCGCCTTCATGCTGTCTGGGTGCGGGTGAGGCTGTAATTTGCAGGTGAGTTTTAGATTCCCACCCGCTCTTACAATCTTCTGCTTCCCCTTTCCCCACCAATTACAGCCTCACCTGCAAATTCATTGAAAAAGATATTAAAGAGAAATCTAAACTCAGTATCAAAGAAACCTTTTGAAAAAAATTTAAGCAAAGTGGATCTGAAACATCAAAAACCCCCGTTGGATGCGGGGGAAACAAGAGACAAATCAAAGGGATTCCTCAAAACGCCTCAAGAACAAATTTTTTTCTTCTCTAATCAGATCAAACCACAAAAATAACAAGTCTGGAGAAATAGATTCGATGGGGTTTTGAGAGAAATAGATTCGATGGGGTTTCTTTGATTTCTCTTACCAGTTTAGGGCTTGATTGGAGCCGAAAATTTGGAGCCAAAAAAATCGAAATTTGGCTAGATGGTTTGTTGAATCGACGCAGGAGCACGTGCGAGGGACGACGCAGGACCACGTGCCTGGGAGGGTCCGTCCCATAGGGCGGGCTGTGAAGACGGGCTGCGTAGAATTTTCGTGAAGTTTAGTGGGAAGTTTCCCTATATGAAATTTAGTGGGAAGTTTCACTAGTGAGAGGGATTAAGTCGGGGATAACATAAGGTTACGGGTTCAAAACCTAGTAGACAGCTTTTGATATTATTTAATACCAATGTTGTGGGTGATAACGAGCTTTGATGGTCATGATATTGGATATCCTATAAAACTGATCAGCTCGCCTTAAAAAAAAATTTTAAGGCAAATATTGAATCAGCTAGAGCTTTCAAAATATATAGTTATCTTGGTATTCCTATTCACAGTCTAGAATGACTGGGGCTACCTTTAAATACGGTATTACTGCTAATAGCTCAGGCTAGATGAAAATGTATTTTTCATCTGTACTGACTTGGGAGAAGTTGGGATTCAATGACTAACTAAGCTCTTTAATAGGATTTTGGAAATTAGAAAAATGTCCGATTCATTGAGGCATAGCATTGTGGTACCAATTTATAAGAACAAAGGGGATATCCAGAATTGCTCGAACTATAGAGGGATAAAGCTTATGAGTCATACGATGAAACTTTGGGATAGGGTTATAGAACAAAGACTTAGGAGTCTAACCACAATTTCGGAGAATCAATTTGAATTTATGCCAGGTAGGTCTACTACGGAGGCCATCTTCCTGTTTAGGTAAACTGTAGAAAATATCGAGAGGCGCGTAAGAGTTTGCATATGGTTTTTATTGATCTAAAGAAAGCATATGATAGGGTCCCCAGAGAGTTAATTTGGTGGTTGCTTGAAGGATAAGTGTCTCAATGTTATGTCGATATCATTAAGGATATGTATGAAGGGGTTGTAACAAGTGTTCGCTCAGTAGGCGGGATGTCTAGTGAATTTTAGTGACAGTAGGACTACATCAAGGGTCGGCGTTAAGTCCATATCTCTTTGCTTTGGTCATGGATGAGTTGACGAGACATCTGCAAGAAGATGTACCTTGGTGCATGTTATTTGCAGATGAGACTAGTGCAGGTTAGGTCAGAAATTAGTTAAGTGGCGAGAGACTTTAGAGAGTAAAGGTTTTAGAATTAGCCGTTCGAA